>CM042405.1:2020470-2147970 GCA_023634145.1 Thymallus thymallus
ATGTAACCTTGTTTAATCTAATGTAACCTTACTTTAATCTAATGTAATCTTACTTTAATCTAATGTAACCTTGTTTAATCTAATGTAACCTTGTTTAATCTAATGTAACCTTACTTTAATCTAATGTAACCTTGTTTAATCTAATGTAACCTTACTTTAATCTAATGTAACCTTGTTTAATCTAATGTAACCTTGTTTAATCTAATGTAACCTTGTTTAATCTAATGTAACCTTACTTTAATCTAATGTAATCTTACTTTAATCTAATGTAATGTTACTTTAACCTTCTTCTTCTTCTTCTTCTTCTTCTTCTTCTTCTTCTTCTTCTTCTTCTTCTTCTTCTTCTTCTTCTTCTTCTTCTTCTTCTTCTTCTTCTTCTTCTTCTTCTTCTTCTCTTCCTCCAGGCTACCAGTCTCGTCTGGTGTTCTGTGCCATCGATAACGAGGCATATCCAGACTACCTGTGCTCCTCCCTGCCACGCCCCCTCACCAACCGCACCTGCAACCCTCAGACATGCCCTCAGACCCGCAGGTGAGTCAGCCAGGCACTAGGGGGCGCAACGTCTCACAATAACTCCTTTTGGGAAAACCAACAAGAGACTTTTCAAGTAAATGGTGTTAGTTATTTACAGTCAGTGCCTTAAAAGATGCAAAGTTTAGTCCAGAGTTAATAAATGTGTGTGATTACGGTATAACTAGCACAGGGCCAATCAGCCTGGGGCTAAGGACAATGTGGTGTGAAAAGGCTTTTGGAGTACACTGATACCTTGTTATGACTGATCTGGGTTCAGTAGTGTGTGTGTCCATACGGGAGCTGTCTGGCTAGGCTCCTAGCTCTCTGGGGTGTATTCACTAGAAACCAAACGAAGCATACAGAAGCAAATGTAACAAAACGTAACAAAGTCTTGTTTTTGCTGCAAAACTTTTTCCGTTATGAACCGTTTTGCAGCGGTGAGCTACGATGTGCACTATTGAATACACCCCAGGTCTCACTGTTGTGGGTGATGTTGTTCCTGTTCATAAAGGATGGCGTACCTGTATCAGCCACATGCGTGGACGCCCTCTGAAAGCCCCAGAACATACGTGTACAGGTAACCCAGGGCCTATGGAGGCCCGCTGATCCCGGAGCTTAAGTTGAACATTTGAGCTCAAACACAGGGGGATATACATTTATACATTTCAGTCATTTAGAAAACACTGTTATCCAGAGTGATTTACAGTTACTGGGTATATGAGATCATGTCTTCATATACTATAGGTCAAGTAGGCCAAAGATTCAATATCTTTAATTTACAGCATCCACTACAGGCATGTAATGCTAACCTGACGTTATAGACCCCTACTGTTAAAAGGTCAAAGCAAGCCTGTACACATCTAACATACAGCTACACCACAGCACTACTCCCTGGTATGTGTTTGAGTTCAGTATGAGCGTCTGTCTGTCTGTGTTCAGTGTTGAAGACTGTTCTACCATGTTGGGATGCAGAACAAAGGTGAGGGGCAACCATCCAGCTCAGAGATCCACACTGTCACTCCTCCTCCTCCTCCTCCTCCTCCTTCACCTCTCCTCCTCCCTCCTCCTCCTCCTTCACTCCTCCTCCTCCTCCTTCACCTCTCCTCCTCCCTCCTCCTTCAGTCCTCCACCTTCACTCCTCCTCCTCCTCCTCCTCCTCCTCCTCCTCCTTCACTCCTCCTCCTCCTCCTCCTTCACTCCTCCTCCTCCTCCTCCTCCTCCTCCTCCTCCTCCTCCTCCTCCTTCACTCCTCCTCCTTCCCTCCTCCTCCTCCTCCTCCTCCTCCTCCTCCTCCTCCTTCACTCCTCCTCCTCCTCCTCCCACCTCCTCCCTCCTCCTCCTCCTTCACCTCTCCTCCTCCCTCCTCCAGTCTATATATCAGTATGGTGGATTGGTCTATATATCAGTATGGTGGATTGGTCTATATATCAGTATGGTGGATTGGTCTATATATCAGTATGGTGGATTGGTCTATATATCAGTATGGTGGATTGGTCGATATATCAGTATGGTGGATTGGTCTATATATCAGTATGGTGGATTGGTCTATATATCAGTATGGTGGATTGGTCTATATATCAGTATGGTGGATTGGTCTATATATCAGTATGGAGGATTGGTCTATATATCAGTATGGTGGATTGGTCTATATATCAGTATGGTGGATTGGTCTATATATCAGTATGGTGGATTGGTCTATATATCAGTATGGAGGATTGGTCTATATATCAGTATGGAGGATTGGTCTATATATCAGTATGGTGGATTGGTCTATATATCAGTATGGTGGATTGGTCTATATATCAGTATGGTGGATTGGTCTATATATCAGTATGGTGGATTGGTCTATATATCAGTATGGTGGATTGGTCTATATATCAGTATGGTGGATTGGTCTATATATCAGTATGGTGGATTGGTCTATATATCAGTATGGTGGATTGGTCTATATATCAGTATGGTGGATTGGTCTATATATCAGTATGGTGGATTGGTCTATATATCAGTATGGTGGATTGGTCTATATATCAGTATGGTGGATTGGTCTATATATCAGTATGGTGGATTGGTCTATATATCAGTATGGTGGATTGGTCTATATATCAGTATGGTGGATTGGTCTATATATCAGTATGGAGGATTGGTCTATATATCAGTATGGAGGATTGGTCTATATATCAGTATGAGGGATTGGTCTATATATCAGTATGGTGGATTGGTCTATATATCAGTATGGTGGATTGGTCTATATATCAGTATGGTGGATTGGTCTATATATCAGTATGGTGGATTGGTCTATATATCAGTATGGTGGATTGGTCTATATATCAGTATGGTGGATTGGTCTATATATCAGTATGGAGGATTGGTCTATATATCAGTATGGTGGATTGGTCTATATATCAGTATGGTGGATTGCTACAGGGCCTTCAGAAAGTATTCACACCCCTTGACTTTTTCCACATTTTGTTGTTACAACCTGAATTTAAATGTATTAAATTTAGATTTTGTTACTGGCCTAAACACAATACCCCATAGTGTCAAAGTGGAATTAGGTTTTTAGAAATGTTTACAAATTTATTCAAAATGAAAAGCTGAAATGTCAATAAGTATGGCAAATGCGCTTAGGAGAAAAAATGTGCTTAACAAGTTACATAATAGGTTGCATGGACTCTGTGTGATAATAATGTTAATCCGTTTTTTTAATGACTACCTCTTCACTGTAATCAAATCAAATCAAATGTTATTGGTCACATGTTTAGCAGATGTTATTGCGGGTGCAGCGAAATGCTTGTGTTTCTAGCTCAGTAGTATCTAACAAGTAATATCAAACAATTTCACAAACATATACCCAATACACACAAATCTAAGTAAAGTAATGGTATTAGTAATGGATACAGTAGAATAGTATAGAATACAGTATATACATATGGACTAAGATACGGTAGAATAGTATAGAATACAGTATATACATATGGACTAAGATACAGTAGAATAGTATAGAATACAGTATATACATATGGACTAAGATACGGTAGAATAGTATAGAATACAGTATATACATATGGACTAAGATACAGTAGAATAGTATAGAATACAGTATATACATATGGACTAAGATACAGTAGAATAGTATAGAATACAGTATATACATATGGACTAAGATACAGTAGAATAGTATAGAATACAGTATATACATATGAGATGAGTGATGCAATATATGTAGCGGTTAGAGCGTTGGGCCAGTAACCGAAAGGTCGCTGGTTCGAATACCCGAGCCGACAAGGTGAAAATCCTGCCGATGTGTCCTTGAGCAAGGCACTTTACCCTAATTTTCTCCAGGGGCTGACCCTGTAGGCAGGCCGTCATTGTAAATAAGAACAGGCAGTAGCTCGGGTGGTTGATGTCCTTGATGATCTTTTTGGCCTTCCTGTGACATCGGGTGTTGTAGGTGTCCTGGAGGGCAGGCAGTGTGCCCCCGGTAATACCGCACCACCTATCTGTAAGGTCCCTCAGTCGAGCAGTGAATTTCAAACACTGATTCAAACACCACAAAAAACAGGGAGGTTTTCCAATGCCTCAGTGTCTAGGGGCAGTATGTATATATCAGTATAAACTCCAGTAGGGTACCAGTGTCTAGGGGCAGTATGTATATATCAGTATAAACTCCAGTAGGGTACCAGTGTCTAGGGGCAGTATGTATATATCAGTATAAACTCCAGTAGGGTACCAGTGTCTAGGGGCAGTATGTATATATCAGTATAAACCCCAGTAGGGTACTAGTGTCTAGGGGCAGTATGTATATATCAGTATAAACCCCAGTAGGGTACCAGTGTCTAGGGGCAGTATGTATATATCAGTATAAACCCCAGTAGGGTACCAGTGTCTAGGGGCAGTATGTATATATCAGTATAAACCCCAGTAGGGTACCAGTGTCTAGGGGCAGTATGTATATATCAGTATAAACTCCAGTAGGGTACCAGTGTCTAGGGGCAGTATGTATATATCAGTATAAACCCCAGTAGGGTACCAGTGTCTAGGGGCAGTATGTATATATCAGTATAAACCCCAGTAGGGTACCAGTGTCTAGGGGCAGTATGTATATATCAGTATAAACCCCAGTAGGGTACTAGTGTCTAGGGGCAGTATGTATATATCAGTATAAACCCCAGTAGGGTACCAGTGTCTAGGGGCAGTATGTATATATCAGTATAAACCCCAGTAGGGTACCAGTGTCTAGGGGCAGTATGTATATATCAGTATAAACCCCAGTAGGGTACTAGTGTCTAGGGGCAGTATGTATATATCAGTATAAACCCCAGTAGGGTACTAGTGTCTAGGGGCAGTATGTATATATCAGTATAAACCCCAGTAGGGTACCAGTGTCTAGGGGCAGTATGTATATATTAGTATAAACCCCAGTAGGGTACCAGTGTCTAGGGGCAGTATGTCTATATCAGTATAAACCCCAGTAGGGTACCAGTGTCTAGGGGCAGTATGTATATATCAGTATAAACCCCAGTAGGGTACCAGTGTCTAGGGGCAGTATGTATATATCAGTATAAACCCCAGTAGGGTACCAGTGTCTAGGGGCAGTATGTATATATCAGTATAAACCCCAGTAGGGTACCAGTGTCTAGGGGCAGTATGTATATATCAGTATAAACCCCAGTAGGGTACCAGTGTCTAGGGGCAGTATGTATATATCAGTATAAACCCCAGTAGGGTACCAGTGTCTAGGGGCAGTATGTATATATCAGTATAAACCCCAGTAGGGTACCAGTGTCTAGGGGCAGTATGTATATATCAGTATAAACCCCAGTAGGGTACCAGTGTCTAGGGGCAGTATGTATATATCAGTATAAACCCCAGTAGGGTACTAGTGTCTAGGGGCAGTATGTATATATCAGTATAAACCCCAGTAGGGTACCAGTGTCTAGGGGCAGTATGTATATATCAGTATAAACCCCAGTAGGGTACCAGTGTCTAGGGGCAGTATGTATATATCAGTATAAACCCCAGTAGGGTACCAGTGTCTAGGGGCAGTATGTATATATCAGTATAAACTCCAGTAGGGTACCAGTGTCTAGGGGCAGTATGTATATATCAGTATAAACCCCAGTAGGGTACCAGTGTCTAGGGGCAGTATGTATATATCAGTATAAACCCCAGTAGGGTACCAGTGTCTAGGGGCAGTATGTATATATCAGTATAAACCCCAGTAGGGTACCAGTGTCTAGGGGCAGTATGTATATATCAGTATAAACCCCAGTAGGGTACTAGTGTCTAGGGGCAGTATGTATATATCAGTATAAACCCCAGTAGGGTACCAGTGTCTAGGGGCAGTATGTATATATCAGTATAAACCCCAGTAGGGTACCAGTGTCTAGGGGCAGTATGTATATATCAGTATAAACCCCAGTAGGGTACCAGTGTCTAGGGGCAGTATGTATATATCAGTATAAACCCCAGTAGGGTACCAGTGTCTAGGGGCAGTATGTATATATCAGTATAAACCCCAGTAGGGTACCAGTGTCTAGGGGCAGTATGTATATATCAGTATAAACCCCAGTAGGGTACCAGTGTCTAGGGGCAGTATGTATATATCAGTATAAACCCCAGTAGGGTACCAGTGTCTAGGGGCAGTATGTATATATCAGTATAAACCCCAGTAGGGTACCAGTGTCTAGGGGCAGTATGTATATATCAGTATAAACCCCAGTAGGGTACCAGTGTCTAGGGGCAGTATGTATATATCAGTATAAACCCCAGTAGGGTACCAGTGTCTAGGGGCAGTATGTATATATCAGTATAAACCCCAGTAGGGTACCAGTGTCTAGGGGCAGTATGTATATATCAGTATAAACCCCAGTAGGGTACTAGTGTCTAGGGGCAGTATGTATATATCAGTATAAACCCCAGTAGGGTACCAGTGTCTAGGGGCAGTATGTATATATCAGTATAAACCCCAGTAGGGTACCAGTGTCTAGGGGCAGTATGTATATATCAGTATAAACCCCAGTAGGGTACTAGTGTCTAGGGGCAGTATGTCTATATCAGTATAAACCCCAGTAGGGTACTAGTGTCTAGGGGCAGTATGTATATATCAGTATAAACCCCAGTAGGGTACTAGTGTCTAGGGGCAGTATGTATATATCAGTATAAACCCCAGTAGGGTACCAGTGTCTAGGGGCAGTATGTATATATCAGTATAAACTCCAGTAGGGTACCAGTGTCTAGGGGCAGTATGTATATATCAGTATAAACCCCAGTAGGGTACTAGTGTCTAGGGGCAGTATGTATATATCAGTATAAACCCCAGTAGGGTACTAGTGTCTAGGGGCAGTATGTATATATCAGTATAAACCCCAGTAGGGTACCAGTGTCTAGGGGCAGTATGTATATATCAGTATAAACCCCAGTAGGGTACCAGTGTCTAGGGGCAGTATGTATATATCAGTATAAACCCCAGTAGGGTACCAGTGTCTAGGGGCAGTATGTATATATCAGTATAAACCCCAGTAGGGTACTAGTGTCTAGGGGCAGTATGTATATATCAGTATAAACCCCAGTAGGGTACCAGTGTCTAGGGGCAGTATGTATATATCAGTATAAACCCCAGTAGGGTACCAGTGTCTAGGGGCAGTATGTATATATCAGTATAAACCCCAGTAGGGTACCAGTGTCTAGGGGCAGTATGTATATATCAGTATAAACCCCAGTAGGGTACTAGTGTCTAGGGGCAGTATGTATATATCAGTATAAACCCCAGTAGGGTACCAGTGTCTAGGGGCAGTATGTATATATCAGTATAAACCCCAGTAGGGTACTAGTGTCTAGGGGCAGTATGTATATATCAGTATAAACCCCAGTAGGGTACCAGTGTCTAGGGGCAGTATGTATATATCAGTATAAACCCCAGTAGGGTACCAGTGTCTAGGGGCAGTATGTATATATCAGTATAAACCCCAGTAGGGTACCAGTGTCTAGGGGCAGTATGTCTATATCAGTATAAACCCCAGTAGGGTACTAGTGTCTAGGGGCAGTATGTATATATCAGTATAAACCCCAGTAGGGTACCAGTGTCTAGGGGCAGTATGTATATATCAGTATAAACCCCAGTAGGGTACCAGTGTCTAGGGGCAGTATGTATATATCAGTATAAACCCCAGTAGGGTACCAGTGTCTAGGGGCAGTATGTATATATCAGTATAAACCCCAGTAGGGTACTAGTGTCTAGGGGCAGTATGTATATATCAGTATAAACCCCAGTAGGGTACCAGTGTCTAGGGGCAGTATGTATATATCAGTATAAACCCCAGTAGGGTACCAGTGTCTAGGGGCAGTATGTATATATCAGTATAAACCCCAGTAGGGTACCAGTGTCTAGGGGCAGTATGTATATATCAGTATAAACCCCAGTAGGGTACCAGTGTCTAGGGGCAGTATGTATATATCAGTATAAACCCCAGTAGGGTACCAGTGTCTAGGGGCAGTATGTCTATATCAGTATAAACCCCAGTAGGGTACTAGTGTCTAGGGGCAGTATGTATATATCAGTATAAACCCCAGTAGGGTACCAGTGTCTAGGGGCAGTATGTATATATCAGTATAAACCCCAGTAGGGTACTAGTGTCTAGGGGCAGTATGTATATATCAGTATAAACCCCAGTAGGGTACCAGTGTCTAGGGGCAGTATGTATATATCAGTATAAACCCCAGTAGGGTACCAGTGTCTTCGACCCAGTCTGTGGTCCTGACGCTCTGGAGCAGGTTTTCTCTCTGTACTTTGCTCCGTCCATCTTGGACTCCAATTATGTTGTAGAAACATCTCAAGGATGATCAATGGAAACAGGATGCACCTGAGCTCAATATCGAGCCGCATAGCAAAGGATCTGAATACTTATGTAAATAAGGTATTTCTGTTTTTCTATTTTTAATACACTTGCAAAAATGTATAAAAACCTAATTATGGGGAGGTTTGGACTACTGAGGGATTTCATTTTTTAATCCATTTTAGAATAAGGCTGTAACGTAACAAAAGGTGGAAAAAATCATGAGGTCTGAATACTTTCTGAAAGCACTGTATAAATGATACGTCACAGAAAACCTCTATGTTAGCTAAATGCCTGTGTTTATGTGCTAATCACTGCTGGTGGACTTTAGTGTGTTATAGTCAAGACTAACCAGTGAGGGAAAATAACATGTAATAGCCCTCCTGGTTAGTGGCTTGCTTTGAGGTGGGTAGCATCAGCTTGTGACTGTGGTGTGTGTGGGTAGCTGCGGGAGGAGGGGCCTAGGGCTGTGGTGTGTGTGGGTAGCTGCGGGTGGAGGGGCCTAGGGCTGTGGTGTGTGTGGGTAGCTGCGGGAGGAGGGGCCTGGCGCTGTGGTGTGTGTGGGTAGCTGCGGGAGGAGGGGCCTGGGGCTGTGGTGTGTGTGGGTAGCTGCGGGAGGAAGGGCCTGGCGCTGTGGTGTGTGTGGGTAGCTGCGGGTGGAGGGGCCTGGGGCTGTGGTGTGTGTGGGTAGCTGCGGGTGGAGGGGCCTGGGGCTGTGGTGTGTGTGGGTAGCTGCGGGTGGAGGGGCCTGGGGCTGTGGTGTGTGTGGGTAGCTGACCAAGAATAGAATAGCTTCTAACCCTCAGACATGCTTGTACACTCCGAGAGACGCCGTTCGACAGGGGTGTCAAACTCACTTCCTGGTGGGCAGAATGGCTGCTGATTGTGTCCAATTAAGACCTAGACAACCAGGTGAGGGGAGTGCCTAACTCATCAATTAAGACCTAGACAACCAGGTGAGGGAAGTTCCTAACTCATCAATTAAGACCTAGACAACCAGGTGAGGGGAGTGCCTAACTCATCAATTAAGACCTAGATAACCAGGTGAGGGGAGTTCCTAACTCATCAATTAAGACCTAGACAACCAGGTGAGGGAAGTTCCTAACTCATCAATTAAGACCTAGACAACCAGGTGAGGGAAGTTCCTAACTCATCAATTAAGACCTAGACAACCAGGTGAGGGAAGTTCCTAACTCATCAATTAAGACCTAGACAACCAGGTGAGGGGAGTTCCTAACTCATCAATTAAGACCTAGACAACCAGGTGAGGGAAGTTCCTAACTCATCAATTAAGACCTAGACAACCAGGTGAGGGAAGTTCCTAACTCATCAATTAAGACCTAGACAACCAGGTGAGGGAAGTTCCTAACTCATCAATTAAGACCTAGACAACCAGGTGAGGGGAGTTCCTAACTCATCAATTAAGACCTAGACAACCAGGTGAGGGAAGTTCCTAACTCATCAATTAAGACCTAGACAACCAGGTGAGGGGAGTTCCTAACTCATCAATTAAGACCTAGACAACCAGGTGAGGGAAGTTCCTAACTCATCAATTAAGACCTAGACAACCAGGTGAGGGAAGTTCCTAACTCATCAATTAAGACCTAGACAACCAGGTGAGGGGAGTTCCTAACTCATCAATTAAGACCTAGACAACCAGGTGAGGGGAGTTCCTAACTCATCAATTAAGACCTAGACAACCAGGTGAGGGAAGTTCCTAACTCATCAATTAAGACCTAGACAACCAGGTGAGGGGAGGTCCTAACTCATCAATTAAGACCTAGACAACCAGGTGAGGGAAGTTCCTAACTCATCAATTAAGACCTAGACAACCAGGTGAGGGAAGTTCCTAACTCATCAATTAAGACCTAGACAACCAGGTGAGGGGAGGTCCTAACTCATCAATGAAGGAGTGAAAACCTCCAGGAATTAGGTTTGACGGCCTGCCAGAGTTCACAGCCATGTCTCAGGGCTAAGTAACATCAAAACGTTAACTCCCATCTCTCTCCTTACTTCCTGTTAGCTGGAAAACAGGTGAGTGGAATGCATGTTCAGTGTCGTGCGGGGGTGGTTCCCAGGTGCGCAGCGTGCAGTGTGTCTCCCATGATGCATCAGGGCCCCGCGTGGTGGAGGACGGCGTCTGTTCAGCCTACGCTCCAGCCCTGCCCACCCTGCAGACCTGCAACATGCAGAGGTGTGCCTCCTGGAGGGCCTCTGCCTGGAATGTGGTAGGTACTGCAGCTGAGGGACAGAGGGACAGGGATTGACTAATGAGAGCGTCATGCGTAGAGTGTCACCATGGTTGCAGTGAATTTCTTAAACTATCGTATTCATTAGTTGTTTGTATGTCAATGTCATGTCTCTCTTTTTGTTGTTGACTTTTTAATGCAGTGCATTTTCTGTACATAAAGCATTTTTTAAAAACAGACAATAATTGATCTAATCCATTCCAATCTAATCCAATCTAATCCAATCTAATTCAGTCAATTGACCTGAATTGACTGCATTGAAGTGAAATTCACCCCAACCCCGCTGATCCCATTTTTTTGTGATAAAGACTAGGAGTGCTCAAACTGTTCTCTGCAGTGTTCAATCTAACTTTGTCTGACTGGTTCTCTGCAGTGTGCAGTCTAATTTTGTCTGACTGGTTCTCTGCAGTGTTCAATCTAACTTTGTCAGACTGGTTCTCTGCAGTGTTCAATCTAACTTTGTCTGACTGGTTCTCTGCAGTGTGCAGTCTAACTTTGTCTGACTGGTTCTCTGCAGTGTTCAATCTAACTTTGTCTGACTGGTTCTCTGCAGTGTTCAGTCTAATTTTGTCTGACTGGTTCTCTGCAGTGTGCAGTCTAATTTTGTCTGACTGGTTCTCTGCAGTGTTCAGTCTAATTTTGTCTGACTGGTTCTCTGCAGTGTTCAATCTAACTTTGTCTGACTGGTTCTCTGCAGTGTTCAATCTAACTTTGTCTGACTGGTTCTCTGCAGTGTTCAATCTGACTGGTTCTCTGCAGTGTTCAATCTGACTGGTTCTCTGCAGTGTTCAATCTGACTGGTTCTCTGCAGTGTTCAATCTGACTGGTTCTCTGCAGTGTTCAATCTGACTGGTTCTCTGCAGTGTTCAATCTGACTGGTTCTCTGCAGTGTTCAATCTGACTGGTTCTCTGCAGTGTTCAATCTGACTGGTTCTCTGCAGTGTTCAATCTGACTGGTTCTCTGCAGTGTTCAATCTAACTTTGTCTGACTGGTTCTCTGCAGTGTTCAATCTAATTTTGTCTGATTGGTTCTCTGCAGTGTTCAGTCTAATTTTGTCTGATTGGTTCCCTGCAGTATTCAATCTGACTGGTTCTCTGCAGTGTTCAATCTAACTTTGTCTGACTGGTTCTCTGCAGTGTTCAATCTGACTGGTTCTCTGCAGTGTTCAATCTGACTGGTTCTCTGCAGTGTTCAATCTGACTGGTTCTCTGCAGTGTTCAATCTAATTTTGTCTGACTGGTTCTCTGCAGTGTTCAATCTAATTTTGTCTGACTGGTTCTCTGCAGTGTTCAATCTGACTGGTTCTCTGCAGTGTTCAATCTAATTTTGTCTGATTGGTTCTCTGCAGTGTTCAATCTAATTTTGTCTGACTGGTTCTCTGCAGTGTTCAATCTAACTTTGTCTGACTGGTTCTCTGCAGTGTTCAATCTAATTTTGTCTGATTGGTTCTCTGCAGTGTTCAGTCTAATTTTGTCTGATTGGTTCCCTGCAGTATTCAATCTGACTGGTTCTCTGCATTGTTCAATCTAACTTTGTCAGACTGGTTCTCTGCAGTGTTCAGTCTAACTATGGAGTGTTACTCTGCAGTGTTCAGTAACATGTGGGACAGGGGAGCAAACCAGAGAGTTGATGTGTGTCGGCGAAGCATCAGTCCAGCTAGCAGACACCTCCTGCACCGCCTCACTCCGCCCTGTAGCTGCCCTTCCCTGCTACATGCCCGCATGCCTACTGCCTGTCAGCTGGCACGTTGGAGACTGGGGACTGGTGAGTGGCACAGACCAACAGACAGACATTACAAACAAATACACACACACAATTACCTTGCATAGACATACATGTTCATGCTCAAGCTCACACACACACACACGTGCATGCATACGCTTTTAACCACACACTCTTAACCTCTCCTCTCCCATCTCCAGTGCTCTAAGAGCTGTGAGTCAGGTCTGCGTGAGCGCCAGGTGATGTGTTCTGACAGAGAGAGGAACCTGTACCCAGTGGAACATTGTAACTCCGTCCCCAAACCCCTTACATTGGAGACCTGCAACACACAGCCCTGCTACCGTCCACAGGGTGAGAACATGCTGTCTCTGTGTGTGTCTGTCTCTGTCTCCATCTCTCTGTCCAGTGGCCCCCAGTATGCTATAGCTAGCTATATATTTATATCTGTCCCCCATCTCTCTGTCCAGTGGCCCCCAGTATGCAGGATCCCAGAGGACATGACAACACACAGCATGGTTTCACTCCCTACATGCCAGACCACGCCACAGGTAGCTGACTCATTGTTTCATCCGTCTTTCTGTCCAAGTGAACCTTTCCTTGTCTTTCATACAGGTATCTAGTGATATCACAGTTACTCTGTTTTTTTAATTCATCCTTTCATTCCTTTAACCAGTTCTGTCACCAAAAAGCATTGTAGCTGAACACATGACAGTGTGTAGGTTCTGTTCCTCAGTATAATGTACTGCTACCCCCCCCCACGCCCCCCCCCAGCACTAATGATCCTGTTCTGATTTACATGTTTTCGGGGTGAGCTGTACCCTGGCCCCTGGACCCTGACCTCTGACCCATGCGTGTTCTATCTTGTCCCACTCTCTCTGCCCTGGTCCCCATGTAATGACATGTTCCTGTCAGTCCACAGACCAGACACAATGTACCACCCTCACAGCTCTGGGCCGGCCCAACACTGTAGCCAGTCCTACTACGGCTGCTGCCCAGACGGAACCACGGCAGCTGGGGGGACAGGGGGTCTAGGCTGCCCACAGGGATCCCGGCGCCCTCCACGCCCTGAGCAGGCTTTCTGCACAACCACTAGGTAGACCACACGCGCGCACACACACAGCTCTGTCCAGACTGCCCTTCAGCACCCCCAGCAGGTTGTTTTCTTTATGGGGCTAGAATGTAGTCTACCATACAAGACTATATGCCTTTTTATCATGGGCTTGGGCACGGTTCTCTGATTAAACTTTTCCTCTCTCTGACTGCATGTATGTCTGACTAAATCCCTCCCTCCCTCCCTCCCTCCCTCAGGTATGGGTGTTGCAGGAATGGTGTGACTGTATCACAGGGGCCCAACAGGGAGGGTTGTCTGGAATATGTCCCTCTGGCTCCTACGGTAAGTAAGGACCTGTACATCCTCCATCCAATATCCTCCAATCAACACATTATCCCCCACTCTCTCTATCAACACATTATCCCCCACTCTATCTATCAACACATTATCCCCCCACTCTCTCTATCAACACATTATCCCCCCACTCTCTCTATCAACAGGGTGGGGTTCAGACCCAGGGCCTCAAGCTTGATGATGAGCTTGGAGGGAACTATGGTGTTGAATGCTGAGCTATAGTCAATGAACAGCATTCTTACATAGGTATTCCTCTTGTCCAGATGGGATAGGGCAGTGTGTAATGTGGTGGCGATTGCATCATCTGTGGATCTATTGGGGCGGTAAGCAAATTGAAGTGGTTCTAGGGTGGCAGGTAAGGTAGAGGTGATATGATCCTTGACTAGTCTCTCAAAGCACTTCATGATGACAGAGGTGATGCTACGGGGCTGATAGTCATTTAGTTCAGTTACCTTTGCTTTCTTAGGTACAGGGACAATGGTGGCCATCTTGAAACATGTGGGAACAACAGACAGGGATGGGGAGAGATTGAATATATCTGAAAACACAACCGCCAGCTGATCTGCGCATGCTCTGAGGACGGGATACCATCTGGGCCAGCAGCCTTGCGAGGGTTAACAGGCTTAAATGTCTTACTCATGTCAGCCACTGAGAAGGACAGACCACAGTCCTTGGTAGCGGGCCGCATCGGTGGCACTGTATTATCCTCAAAGCGAGCAATGAAGGTGTTCAGTCTGTCCGGAAGCAAGACGTCAGTGTCCGAGACGTGGCTGGTTTTCCTTTTATAATCCGTGATTGTCTGTAGATCCTACAACATGTGTCTCGTGTCTGAGCCATTGAACTGTGACTCAACGTTATCCCTGTACTGACAGTTAGCCTGCTTGATTGCATTACGGAGGAAATAACTGCACTGTTTGTATTCTTCCATATTCCCAGTCTTCTTACTCTGGTTAAATACGGTGGTTCGCGCTTTCAGTTTTGCGTGAATGCTCCTATCTATCCATGGTTTCTGGTTGGGGTATGTTTTAATAGTCACAGTGGGTACAACATCTCCTATACACTTCCTTATAAACTCATTCACCGTGTCTGCATATACTGTATGTCGATATTATTATCTGAAACTAACCTGAACATGTCCCAATCCACGTGATCAAAACAATCTTGAAGCGTGGATTCCGATTGGTCAGACCAGTGTTGAATAGTCCTAACCACGGGAGGGACAAGGACAAGGACAAATTGAAATGCATCCAGAGGGAGCTGAAGTTGCGGATTGCTGAGGGGAAGAGAGGATATAAGGAGAAGATGGAGGACAAGCTGAGGCAGAGCCAGGTGAGAGAGGTGTGGAAGGGTATGAGAAATATCACTGGCTTCAAAAAGTCAAACAGTGGGCAGACGGAGGGGACCCAGGACAGAGCCAATGAGCTGAACCAATTTTTTAACAGGTTCGATACTGGCCCTGTCCACCTCCCCTCCAGCTCCCCAGGCCACACACCCTCACGGCTGTCCCACCCCCACTTTGCTCACAACACCTCTGCTGAGACAATCAGCGACCCCACCTCCACCCCTGCTCCCCCTGGACTGATCCTCAACACCCCCCTTCCCCCCACCTCCCCACCGGGGTTGGCTTTCACCACCAACCAAGTGAAGAGAGAGCTGGAGAGACTACATCAGTGGAAAGCGGCGGGCCCTGATGGCATCAGCCCAAGGGTGCTTAGGGTCTGTGCTGACCAACTGTGTGGAATACTCCAGCGTCTTTTCAACCTTAGCCTGAGCCTAGAAAGGGTCCCTGTGCTGTGGAAAACATCCTGCCTCGTCCCAGTGCCCAAGAAGGCACACCCCACTGTCCTGAATGACTTCAGACCTGTAGCGCTAACATCCCACATCATGAAGACCCTGGAAAGGTTAGTCCTCGCTCACCTCAGACCCCTGGTGTGTTCATCAATGGACCCCCTGCAGTTTGCATACCAGCGCAACATCGGGGTGGATGATGCAATCATCTACCTTCTGCAGAGGGCCTACTCTCACCTGGACAACGCAGGTTGCACTGTGAGGGTTATGTTTTTTGACTTCTCCAGTGCCTTCAATACCATTCAGCCCCTGCTACTGGGTGAGAAGATGAGGATGAAAGTGGAAGCACCCTTAGTCTCCTGGGTCACGGACTACCTGACAGGTAGGCCACAATTTGTGCGACTACAGAGCTGTGTGTCAGAACGGGCAGTGAGCAACACAGGGGCCCCCCAGGGAACAGTCCTGTCCCCCTTCCTGTTCACCCTCTACACCTCAGACTTCAGATATAACTCTGAAACATGCCACCTACAGAAGTTCTCGGATGACTCTGCTATTGTAGGGTGCATCAGGGGTGGGCAGGAGGAGGAGTACAGGAGCACAATCAGTGTTTTTGTGTTGTGGTGTGAGCAGAACCACCTTCAGCTCAACATCAGCAAAACAAAGGAGATGGTGGTGGACTTCAGGAGAACCAAGGCACAACTGACTGCAGTCCCTATACAGGGGATGGATGTGGAAATGGTTGGGTCATACAAGTTCCTGGGAGTCCATATGGACAACAGGCTGGAATGGGCTGGTAACACTGGGGCCCTGTACAAAAAGGGCCAGAGCCGACTCTACTTTCTGAGGAGGCTCAGGTCCTTCAACGTGTGCAGTAAACTACTGCATACCTTCTACCAGTCTGTGGTGGCCAGTGCCATCTTTTTTGCAGTGGTGTGCTGGGGTGCAAACATTAAAGCCGGTGATGCTTCTCGGGTAAATAAGCTGATCAGGAAGGCTAGCTCTGTCCTGGGGATGAGCCTTGACACTCTAGAGGAGGTGGCGGAGAGACAGATCCTGGCCAAACTGCTGGCCATCATGGACAACGTCACCCACCCTCTGCACGCCATGGTTATAACGCGGAGGAGCACCTTCAGTCACAGACTGATCCCACAACGGTGTGCCAGAGAGCGCTACAGGAGGTCCTTCCTGCCGGCGGCTATTAGGCTATATAATGCCTCACCGGGGTGCCGTGCCGTCGGCAACATAGATCTGGAACTGTTTGGGTGCTAGGCCCTAGTTTAACAATTATGCATCCATCCGTGAGTAACTCTGGTCCGTCATCACTCATTCACTCAGGACCTATTTATTCATGCAGGTCTGTATAAACATACTCATGTACAGTTGTTATATCATATCACATGCAATATTTCTAGTTATTCTTGGACCAAACTTGCGTAGTCATTCACTCAGGAATGCATATTAGTATCCTGTCAGTTGCACCTTTTCTCATTGCTTTTAGTATATCGAATGTGCAATACGTGCAGTTGTCTGTAATTAAACCCTGCGCACTAAGGACTGTATTTTAAGGGAATTACTATTATTACCCCAAATTATATCATACACACATTTAGCTATTTAAGTATCTCTTCCTGTCATCTACCTGTACAGTTTGTGTAAACATGCAAGTATTCACTTATCTGTACATATAACTGTATATTTACCTGTACAGCTAATTTAACCATGCAAAATATTCACTTACCTGTTCATTTAGCCAGTCTGTATATTAAGTAAATATTATTACCCTCACTCATATCATACGCATTTTTAGCTACTGAAGTATTTCTCTGCCATCGACCTGTATAGTATAGTTAACCATCCAACATCCACCAATGTATAGTGTACATATTCAGCCAACCACTCATACTATGCAATGTCCTTTTATAGCTTTTTTTTGCACTCCAGATATCTTGTATTTCTATACTTTTTCATACTGCCGCTCTATGTATCATGTACCGTGTATCTGTCTTTTGTGTATTGTTGTTTTGTTGTAGCTGCTTGACAATGAAATTTCCCCCCCGGGGGATCAATAAAGTATCTCTCTATCTCTCTCTCATTTCTTAATATTATTCAGTTCCTTTGGCTTTGGTGCCTCATGATTGAGTATTGCTCTGTTCAAGTAGACTGTGATTTTGCTGAAATCTGATATGGGTCTCTCTCACTCTCTCTATGCTTCTCTCTCACTGTCTCTCTCTCTGTCCCTCCTCCCACTCGCTTCCTCTCTCCTCTTCCCAGGCTCCTCCTCCATCTGAGAACAGTATCCAGTGTCGTCTGACCACCTACGGGTGCTGTTTCGACCGTATGTTCATAGCTGCAGGTCCGAATGGAGAGGGCTGCCCCACCCCATCACACAATGGTAGGGGAGGTGGAGGGTGAGGGATGAGGCTGAGGAGGGAGAAGGTTAGGGAGAGGGTAAGGAGGGTGAGGAGGGGAGGGGAGGGGATGAGGCTGAGGAGGGGAGGGAGGGGGGTGAGGGTGAGGAGGGAGAAGGTGAGGGAGAGGGTAAGGAGGGTGAGGAGGGGAGGGGAGGGGAGGAGGGTGAGGGATGAGGCTGAGGAGGGAGGAGGTGGAGGGGAGGGAGGGGGTGAAGGGGGGAGGGTGAGGAGGGAGAAGGTGAGGGAGGAGGGTGAGGAGGGGAGGGAAGCAGGGTGAGGGAGGATGGTGAGGAGAAGAGAGAATAGGTGAGGAAGGGAGAGTGGTATTAACTCTGCTCGATAGAAAGACAGTGACACAGGATTGAATGATGTTTATCACAAAGTGTAGCAGTTTAATTGGTTGTTGGTGTACCTTGTGACATTATATAAATACAGTATAAAACACTTCCTCCTTTCGTTGTTGGTGTACCTTGTGACATTATATAAATACAGTATAAAACACTTCCTCCTTTCGTTGTTGCACCATGTTCATTTGTTGATGTGGGTTCTAAGAGAAGCTGGTACGAAAAGGAGAGAAGCGTAAAGTATCTTCCTGTTTCTCCCCTCTATAGTTCCCAGAACCACCTGTTCTCTGCCCAAGGCAGCTGGCTCCTGCAGTGGCTGGACGGGCCGATACTTCTACGACTTCACCGCCTCCGAGTGCTCCCACTTCTGGTACGGCGGCTGCCATGGCAACAACAACAACTTCCTGACGCGTGCCGAGTGCCAAAGGATGTGCCCCGGTGCCCAGGTCAGCCAGATGAGCCAATCAATCCACACAATTCAGCTGAGTCAACCCAGGCAGCCAGGAACAAGCCATGACATGAGCAGGGTCTTCAGCTCAAGGGGCTCCACCGGAGGGCGCCAGGGGACCAGCGCTGCCGGCCATGCCCACCCTGCAGCGAGGTAAGACCCTGAGGACCGTCCAGAGGCGTCTAGCCACTCCCACCCCTGCTGCCCCCGCCTGCTGCCCCGCCCACTGCCTGGCTAGGTGACAAGAAACCTGAGATGAGCCAGTGGGAAACAAAGGAGCTTAACAACATCCCACAGCCCAAAGACAGACTTACACAGGACATGTACAGTGAGCTCCAAAAGTATTGGGACAGTGACACATTTGTTGATACAATGACTATGACGCACAAATATCATAATGCTAACCTCTCCTGTTATTGTAATGGTGAGAGGTTAGCATGTCTTGGGGGTTTGATATTATATTAATGCTAACCTCCCCGTTATTGTAATGGTGAGAGGTTAGCATGTCTTGGGGGTTTGATATTATATTAATGCTAACCTCCCCTGTTATTGTAATGGTGAGAGGTTAGCATGTCTTGGGGGTATGATATTATATTCATGCTAACCTCCCCTGTTATTGTAATGGTGAGAGGTTAGCATGTCTTGGGGGTTTGATATTATATTAATGCTAACCTCCCCTGTTATTGTAATGGTGAGAGGTTAGCATGTCTTGGGGGTTTGATATTATATTAATGCTAACCTCCCCTGTTATTGTAATGGTGAGAGGTTAGCATGTCTTGGGGGTTTGATATTATATTAATGCTAACCTTCCCCTGTTATTGTAATGGTGAGAGGTTAGCATGTCTTGGGGGTTTGATATTATATTAATGCTAACCTCCCCTGTTATTGTAATGGTGAGAGGTTAGCATGTCTTGGGGGTTTGATATTATATTAATGCTAACCTCCCCTGTTATTGTAATGGTGAGAGGTTAGCATGTCTTGGGGGTTTGATATTATATTAATGCTAACCTTCCCCTGTTATTGTAATGGTGAGAGGTTAGCATGTCTTGGGGGTTTGATATTATATTAATGCTAACTTCCCCTGTTATTGTAATGGTGAGAGGTTAGCATGTCTTGGGGGTTTGATATTATATTAATGCTAACCTTCCCCTGTTATTGTAATGGTGAGAGGTTAGCATGTCTTGGGGGTTTGATATTATATTAATGCTAACCTTCCCCTGTTATTGTAATGGTGAGAGGTTAGCATGTCTTGGGGGTTTGATATTATATTAATGCTAACCTCCCCTGTTATTGTAATGGTGAGAGGTTAGCATGTCTTGGGGGTTTGATATACCTCATCATTATTCACGATTCATTCAGGACTATCCGTAACCATGGTAGCATCCACATTAATGTTAAACATATTCTATTCTTATTTACAATAAAAGTGACTCCAAAATGACACAATACATTATTTACCATTTATTTCTATTGGGCTCTGAAACAGCAAATGCATCCAAAAAGTATGTAGAGTCACACGTTTGATATATTCATTTTGTGCTGTTAATATGGGACCAAATATGAAACATTAGACTACTTTAATACACATATAAATCAATATGTCCCAATACTGTTGGTCCCTAAAACCTGGTACAAAAAGTGCTGTAATTTCTAAACCATCTTATATGGATGAAAATACCTTCAAGTTAAATCTGACAGTCTGCAATTTAACCTCACAGTCATTGTTTGATTTCAAATCCAAAGTGCTGTAGTACAGAGCCAAAACAACAAGACGTGTGTCACTGTCCCAATACTTTTAGAACTTACTGTATGTTTACACACACGCATGCATGCATACGCACACTCGCACACACACAAACACACACACATCTGCGCAGGTAATGCATATACCCACCTAAAGCCTACTATCACCACACTGCACTACCACAGCAACACACACGCTTGACCTGTAGCTTTGTAACTTTTAATCCTGACCAATCCCAAATGTTGTAGACCTGACGTTGGCCGTATTGGACAGTGATATTTATACCTCTGTCTGTTGCTAATGGATGTATGATATTAGTGTCCATGTCTGTGACTTTCTGATGTCATTCAATCAAACTAATAAAAAGTCTGCTCATCCTTTATCTGTGTGTTGGTCTGTCTCCATATCTATCTGTGTGTTGGACTGTCTCCATATCTATCTGTGTGTTGGACTGTCTCCATATCTATCTGTGTGTTGGTCTGTCTCCATATCTATCTGTGTGTTGGTCTGTCTCCATATCTATCTGTGTGTTGGACTGTCTCCATATCTATCTGTGTGTTGGTCTGTCTCCATATCTGTCTGTGTGTTGGACTGTCTCCATATCTGTCTGTGTGTTGGACTGTCTCTCCATATCTGTCTGTGTGTTGGACTGTCTCCATATCTATCTGTGTGTTGGACTGTCTCCATATCTATCTGTGTGTTGGTCTGTCTCCATATCTGTCTGTGTGTTGGACTGTCTCCATATCTGTCTGTGTGTTGGACTGTCTCCATATCTGTCTATCTGTGTGTTAATTATGAGTCCAGGCTCACCCATTGCTGCGCCCCTGCCCAGTCATGTGTAATCCATAGATTAGGGCCTAATTAATATATTTAAATTGACTGATTTCCTTATATGAACGGTAAATCGTTGAAATTGTTTGTATACCTAAAGGGTCCCAAAATTGAAAGTCAGATAGCTAAATGATCCATAGTATGACCATCTTAAAACAATTCCATATGTTAGTTTAGTATTCCCCACAGTGTAAACATAGGCTTGAAGTTGAACTCAATATTCTCCATAGGACACATTGGCAGGAAGCAAATGGGCCGTACCACTCATAACCACTAGAGGTCGTGCTATACCTGAGACTGGTGCTGGTACCTGCTCTGTTTCAGGAGTGTGTTTGTGTGAACACCTTAGTCTGACTTTAAGATGGGGTTTTAAACATGTGGGGACACCTGTAGTTTCCACTCACAAATTATTTGTTTAAGAACCAGTCATCAAAGCTTCAATGGAAGCTTAACCCTCCATTAGGTCACTGGTTCTCAAACCTCTCCTCGAGGTCCCCAGACGACTATACTATACTATACTATACTATACTAATACTATACTATACTACACTACACTATACTATACTATAACACTAGTCTAGTTAACCCTCCATTGGATAACATAACACTAGTCTAGTTAACCCTCCATTGGATAACATAACACTAGTCTAGTTAACCCTCCATTGGATAACATAACACTAGTCTAGTTAACCCTCCATTGGATAACATAACACTAGTCTAGTTAACCCTCCATTGGATAACATAACACTAGTCTAGTTAACCCTCCATTGGATAACATAACACTAGTCTAGTTAACCCTCCATTGGATAACATAACACTAGTCTAGTTAACCCTCCATTGGATAACATAACATAACACTAATCTGTAAGAGAAGTGAAGTTCTAAAGTATTTGTTTGCTGCCAAATTGCACCATATTCCCTTCATAGTGCACTATTTTTGACCAGGGCCTATTGGGAATAGTTGCCATTTAAGATTATTTGTTGTGTTCTCTTAATCAGTGGAAAGCTCACACATCTCTCTCTCAGGCCTAGAGACCAATAATGTGTTCCAGAGTCCTCGTAGTCTGGTCCTACCTCCAGGCTCTCCCTTTAAAATCACCTGGTCTACAACAGCAACCAGCAATACTATCTGGAGACAGCAACCCAGTACCCAGGCTAAATCAAGACTGGTACCCAGGCTAAATCAAGACTGATACCCAGGCTAAATCAAGACTGGTACCCAGGCTAAATCAAGACTGGTACCCAGGCTAAATCAAGACTGATACCCAGGCTAAATCAAGACTGGTACCCAGGCTAAATCAAGACTGGTACCCAGGCTAAATCAAGACTGATACCCAGGCTAAATCAAGACTGGTACCCAGGCTAAATCAAGACTGGTACCCAGGCTAAATCAAGACTGGTACCCAGGCTAAATCAAGACTGGTACCCAGGCTAAATCAAGACTGGTACCCAGGCTAAATCAAGACTGGTACCCAGGCTAAATCAAGACTGATACCCAGGCTAAATCAAGACTGATACCCAGGCTAGCTATATAGTTGGTTGACTTTAGGTACCATCTTATTCTACAAGTTCCATTGCTATTCCAGTCATCAGAGCTGGAGCTATAGGGGTCTCAGAAACCCCTTTCTTCCAGAACACTCTATAGAACAGTAGAATGAACAACAAAACACTGTACAACAGACTACACTACTTGTTATTTATTTACAACAGGTTGAACAAACAGCTGTGTCTGTGACGGTGACAACATGTGACTCAGAAAGCTCTCTGGGTCTTGTCATGCCAGTTGGCATAGAAATGGAACATCATCTGTGACGGTTGTGCTTGCAGAGACCTGAGGAGAGGAGAGAGCATTGCAGAGCTGCAGGTGTGTTTTGCACGGTGTGAGTTGGGTAAGGTTGTGGTGAGATGGAAGGCTCTTTCTCAGCATCCTGCCTGTGTGTCAACGTTCAGCACGTTCTCTCCGTCACCACATCCTCTCCTCGGCTGTCTCTCTCTCTCTACCTCCACCCCTGCAGAGCTGCAAGGCTCCAGGGCTCAGTTTCACTACAACCACTAACACACACCACCCCCACTCCTCTTTGTGATGAAGGCAGCATCAATTTCCTGTTATAAGGTAGAGATACAGCTATATGATAGTCACCACACTGTAGATGACCATAAATGTATTTTGCAAAAAGAAAAATGTAATAATTTATAAAAATACCTAGCTATTCACAGTAATCACAAATGCTTCACTGATATGATCTAGTAACCAGTTGGAAGCATGCGTACATACTGTACATCTATTAATAACGCTTTACATTTTTATGTCAGCAAAAGTGAGATTTGAATAATTTTTCAGATGTTTGAAGAGACACAAAACAGTCTGCCTTTTCAAGCTTCACACGTATCATTAAAGTAACTGCTTTCTCTCATAAGAGTCCTTCAGTCTTCAGTCATTAAACTGGCAGACATCAACTCAAAGTTTTGAACTGCTGTGAATGTAGCTTCAAACATTTTTGGGGCTCAGAGTGGAAAACATGACCTGACCCAGATGAACCCACACAACATTTCCACTTGAGTGTATAGACCATGATACCATGATGCACTGCGGCGCTGCAGAGCATCATGGAAACATCCTCTGTGTGGGCAGGAAGTGGTGTGTTTCTCAGAAACAGGCGTGATACGGACACGCAACAGAATGAAAACACCTGCAAAATACATCCTTCATGGAAAGATTAAAGTTACATTTGAAATCAAAACTCTGTTTCTGCTCCAAAGAGCCTTGAGGAAATCAACCACCTTGTGATGGATTCAATTATATTAACTTGTTAATCTTACAAATACTGTCTATTATTTTCAGATTGGTCGTTGCCAAGCTCTTTCCATAATTGGCATAATGAGTCATCTCAGGTTTCAACATCACTAACTTATCTTAGCTGGAAATAGGTATTAGAGTCAGAATCTGTCATTTACAACTATTATTGAGTCAAAGTGAGTATAGTTTGTTAACATGAAATCTGTAGAGTGGTTGAAAAATGAGTTTTAATGACTTCAACCTAAGTGTATGTTTTAGGAAAGTAGCCTAACCGCCCCCAAAATAAATAAAATAGTCTATTGTCAGGCTCTGGCCATAGAGAAGCAATAGGCTTCTCTATGTAGCTATGGTCAGAGTCTGACAGTGTCGTTCTTTTCTGTTTCTTTGTGGGTTTTGGGTGGATCTCTAATTAGAGGCAGCTGCTACCCGTTGTCTCTAATTAGGGATCCAATATATGTTGAGTCTGTCCCTCACGCGGGTGTGGGTTGTTATCGGTATATGTCGATATATTTCGCAGTCACGGTGACAGTAAGTGTGCAACTTTGTGTTACGTCCGTCCGTTCATTTCAGTTTTGTTTTGATGAACGGGACGTTGTGTCTATCATGTTCGTTTTGTGTTGTATAGTTCGTTCTTTTGGCAATTTTATACATAGTATAAATAAAAAGAATGTCTAACTATAATCCCTGCGCTGCGTCTTGGTCTCTCCAACACCCACATCGTGACATCTATAAGGGTTTGAATATGCTATACATGGAAACACAAGGAATAGTGTTGTTGTAATTGGTTATAGTCTGTTTCTAAGGACACGTAAATGTGGCTCATTTGGCCAACATCCCTTGTCTATTGATGGTGCTGGCTGTGCCAGCTTGGATCTGAATGCATATGGATATTACATTTCTCAAATGTCTGGCATTTTGTTTTTATGAACATTTTAGAATATTCACATAAAAATGTACCGCCAGAAACCTAGCTAACGACTCTGGCAGGTTCGCTAGCCCAGTGTCTCTTTGATTATGCCTGCTCATCATGCTTCACCAGCAGCCCCAACATCTAGAGAATAAGACAAACTAGCTTGTAAGAATTGTGCTTTACCCCCCCTCATACTCATCTGGAGGTCTCTGTAATGTGTCTCTATCTATGGAATTGTATGTGCATTTATGTCAAACAAATTGGGACCACAATGGAAATACGTCCCTGACTTTATTGTGCAATCCCAAAACAAATGACAAACAAACATTGGTTTTGTAAGTTAATGGAAAATGGAAAGATTGTTTTGGCTGAATTTACTCAAAATATACATTAAATGACAAGTTCATGTTTGTAGGAGGATCTAAAAACACATGTTGAAATAGACGGTAATAAAGAGATAATGGGCTTTGTAATTACATTCAGGGACGAACTGTGACCAGAGATCAGCCCGGGCATTTCTGACACCTGAACATGTTCTTTCTTTATTTAGACCGGCCCACTGGGCTAAAGATGAATCAGCCCATCTGGCATTTGCCAGAATTGCCCTATGACCAGTCTGTCCTTGATCACATGGTAGAATGAACACCATGCAGGCCACATCCTCCTGGGGCCACTTGTCTTCTGTTAAATCTGTTTCTCTGATGAGTTCTGTATGGGAAACACAGAGATACAGGATAAAGACAGTATGGTGTCTGTATGGGAAACAGAGATACAGGATAAAGACAGTATGGTGTCTGTACGGGAAACACAGAGATACAGGATAAAGACAGTATGGTGTCTGTACAGGAAACACAGAGATACAGGATAAAGACAGTATGGTGTCTGTACAGGAAACACAGAGATACAGGATAAAGACAGTATGGTGTCTGTATGGGAAACACAGAGATACAGGATAAAGGCATTATGGTGTCTGTATGGGAAACACAGAGATACAGGATAAAGACAGTATGGTGTCTGTATGGGAAACACAGAGATACAGGATAAAGACAGTATGGTGTCTGTATGGGAAACACAGAGATACAGGATAAAGGCATTATGGTGTCTGTATGGGAAACACAGAGATACAGGATAAAGACAGTATGGTGTCTGTACGGGAAACACAGAGATACAGGATAAAGACAGTATGGTGTCTGTATGGGAAACACAGAGATACTAAATAAAGACAGTATGGTGTCTGTATGGGAAACACAGAGATACAGGATAAAGACAGTATGGTGTCTGTATGGGAAACACAGAGATACTAAATAAAGACAGTATGGTGTCTGTATGGGAAACACAGAGATACAGGATAAAGACAGTATGGTGTCTGTATGGGAAACAGAGATACAGGATAAAGACAGTATGGTGTCTGTACAGGAAACACAGAGATACAGGATAAAGACAGTATGGTGTCTGTATGGGAAACACAGAGATACAGGATAAAGACAGTATGGTGTCTGTATGGGAAACACAGAGATACAGGATAAAGACAGTATGGTGTCTGTATGGGAAACACAGAGATACAGGATAAAGACAGTATGGTGTCTGTATGATCCCAGATCTGTTTGTGATGTCCTGCATATCCTGCCAGCCTGTCCTATCCTACTGGGCACAAACTGATTGAACCAACATTGTTTGTTAGAGAGGGGTGTGTGGATGTCCCTATCATAGTTGCAGTGAACTCACCTGAAACTTCCAAATCAGAACCATGACAACCAGTCCATAGAAGGTGCTCTTAGCGATGAAGATGCTGTAGGCCAGCTTGGCAGTCTGGGTGCTCTTCACATAGTAATCTGCAAGGAATATAATACATTCAAATTACCTTGATTAAGATGGTATCAGGTGATATTGTGAGCAGATCATCCATTAAGAAAAATACAGTACAACCAATGATCTGGAGCAGTGTTTCTTAATCCTGGTCCTGGAGACCCAAAGGGAAGCCTAACCCAGGAAAACACTGATATACACTGTAGGTCTAACCCTAACCCAGGACAACACTGATATACACTGTCTAACCCTAACCCAGGACAACACTGATATACACTGTAGGTCTAACCCTAACCCAGGAAAACACTGATATACACTGTAGGTCTAACCCTAACCCAGGACAACACTGATATACACTGTCTAACCCTAACCCAGGACAACACTGATATACACTGTAGGTCTAACCCTAACCCAGGAAAACACTGATATACACTGTCTAACCCTAACCCAGGAAAACACTGATATACACTGTAGGTCTAACCCTAACCCAGGAAAACACTGATATACACTGTAGGTCTAACCCTAACCCAGGAAAACACTGATATACACTGTAGGTCTAACCCTAACCCAGGAAAACACTGATATACACTGTAGGTCTAACCCTAACCCAGGAAAACACTGATATACACTGTCGGTCTAACCCTAACCCAGGAAAACACTGATATACACTGTAGGTCTAACCCTAACCCAGGAAAACACTGATATACACTGTAGGTCTAACCCTAACCCAGGAAAACACTGATATACACTGTAGGTCTAACCCTAACCCAGGAACACACTGATATACACTGTAGGTCTAACCCTAACTCAGGAAAACACTGATATACACTGTAGGTCATCAGTACAGTGTGTCTTGTATTTAGACCTTTAGTATATAATGGGCACATTTTACCTGTAGTCATCCCTTCATTACTTTGACCTTAAAGAAACAAAGTAGAGAGTTTCAGATGAGATTATACACCCAAGTACCACTTAGACATATTGTACTAGTTCAGTCAAATCTCTTTCTTCTCATAGACAAAGACTGTGTTCATGTTTTTATCTGGACATACCTTGGAGATCTCCCTTAATGGTGTTAGTCGCATTTGTGTCTGCAGTTTCATTGAAAAAGCGGACAATGCAGGTGAACGTGTTGTCAGTGTTGTGCCATTCCTTGGCTGGGACTCTCAGTCTGCTGGTGATACTGTAGAATTTATTGTCACCCTGCAAGGCCGTGTTGTCGGTCCCGGCGCCTTCAGATCTGTCGACATTGTTGACTTGCCAGAAGACAGTGACATGGTCGGGGTAGAAGTGGGTGGCAACACACACCAGGGTCTTCTTCTTCCTCTTGTTTCTATCCTTACACTCCTTAGTGGAGGGTGCTAGGACTTTTACTGTGGGACTAGTGACATTCATGCTTGGATCTGCAGGGAGAAAACAGTTATTTTAACACTCAATCAATGGCTCTGTTTGTTGTAGCCATCATATCTGAACCTGAGTGTTTTAAAATGTATCGTGAGACAGTTAATCACAAAATGTATCATGAGACAGTTAATCAGAAAATGTATCATGAGACAGTTAATCTGAAAATGTATCATGAGACAGTTAACCACAAAATGTATCATGAGACAGTTAATCAGAAAATGTATCATGAGACAGTTAACCACAAAATGTATCATGAGACAGTTAATCACAAAGCTTGGAATGTTACTGAACTGTACCACCGTTATATAATGTAATCACTCAAGACTGAGTAGAACATAGAGGTTATAATAACAGTAGTATTACAGTATTATTATTAAAGTAGTGTTACAGTTATTATTACTACAGTAGTATTATTTCAGTAGTATCACACTATTATTATTGCAGTAGCATTACAGTATTATTATTACAGTTATCACAGTATTACAGTATTATTATTACAGTATTATTATTACAGTAGTAGTACAGTATTATTACAGTAGTATTCCTACAGTATTATTATTACAGTATTCTTACAGTATTACTACATTATTCTTACAGTATTACAGTATTATTCTTACTACATTATTGCAGTAGTATTCTTAGAGTATTCTTACAGTATTCTCAGTTTTCTTAGTATTATTCTTACAGTATTCTTAGAGTATTATTATTACTTCAGTATAATTACAGTATTAGTCTTTCACTATTCTTAGTGTTATAGCAGTATTATTACAGTATTCTTATATTTTTATAACAGTATTCTTACACTGTTCATACAGTATTATTATTACAGTATTATAACAGTATTATACCAGTATTATTACAGTATTATAACAGTATTCTAGAATTCTTACAGTATAATACCAGTATTACAGTACTCATACAGTTTTATTACAGTATTATAACAGTATTCTTACAGTATTTTAACAGTATTATACCAGTATTTTAACAGTATTATACCAGTATTATAACAGTATTATAACAGTATTCTAGAATACTTACAGTATAATACCAGTATTACAGTACTCGTACAGTTTTATTACAGTATTATAACAGTATTCTTACAGTATTTTAACAGTATTATACCAGTATTTTAACAGTATTATACCAGTATTATTACAGTATTATAACAGTATTATAACAGTATTCTTACAGTATTATTACAGTATTCTTACAGTATTATACCAGTATTTTAACAGTATTATTACAGTATTCTAACAGTATTATACCAGTATTTTACCAGTATTATTACAGTATTCTAACAGTATTATTACAGTGTTCTTACAGTATTTTAACAGTATTATTATAGTATTATAACAGTATTATACCAGTATTATAACAGTATTATAACAGTATTCTTACAGTATTATTACAGTATTCTTACAGTATTATTACAGTATTCTAACAGTATTATTACAGTATTCTTACAGTATTTTAACAGTATTATTACAGTATTATAACAGTATTCTTACAGTATTATTACAGTATTCTAACAGTATTATTACAGTATTATTACAGTATTATTACAGTATTCTTACAGTATTCTTACAGTATTATTACAGTATTCTAACAGTATTATTACAGTATTATTACAGTATTATAACAGTATTCTTACAGTATTTTAACAGTATTATTACAGTATTATTACAGTATTCTTACAGTATTATTACAGTATTCTAACAGTATTATTACAGTATTCTTACAGTATTATTACAGTATTCTTACAGTATTATTACAGTATTCTAACAGTATTATTACAGTATTCTTACAGTATTTTAACAGTATTATTATAGTATTATAACAGTATTCTTACAGTATTATTACAGTATTCTTACCCAGAACTGTTAGCTTCGTCCCCTCTCCAAAGAAAGCAGCATAACCACCAGAGCACACCACATACTCACAGACAGAAAACCAAGATGAATCTAGCTACCCAGTGCTGTATTTGCAGTAGTTTGGCTTGTAGCAAAGGAAGTAATACTGTATGTCGACAGAACATAATCCTAATTCACTTTCTCATTAGCTCTTTGTACAGTTTACATTTTTTCCCCCTATGCCAGGAATGCAACGCAATAAACCCCTTTATTTAAAAATAATTTCATGATGATGTATTTACAATATTTTTTAGAAAGTTGAAAAGCTGAAGCCCTTACCTAGAACAGTGAGTCTGGTACCTGGACCAAACTCTGCCTTATCCGTGTATCACAGAGAGATACCACACTACAGGTACTGGATTATACCTGTCACAGGCCTATTACTTAGCCTGTTCTGACCTATTATGCCGTTCCAATCAAACTGATACCACAATATAGATTCAATTGGAACATTATTATCACCCATAACCCCCAAAGAGATTTTCTCTCCATCTCTGGTTCACACACAGGATGTAAAATAAGACTCTTTCAGTAACAGAGAAACCCATGAGGACAATAGATAACAGGTGACAGAGTCACTTTTCTCACCCAGAACTGTGAGTTTGGTGCCACTGCCGAAGTATGCCTGGTTGTTGTTCACACTGATACACAGCTACAGAGAAAACCCCTCTAGCAGAGTCTAGCTGGAGCCTTTACACCCTAACCTGCTGTCTTTAGTTCATCACAAGATAATATCCAGATTATGTAGAGATGAAATGATCATTGTTTTGACCTACATACCTAAGACAGTGTCTAGTTCCACTGCTAAGGAACCTCTCCTCCACTAGCTCCTTCCAGAGCTGATAACAAGTAGTATTATTATTAAGGTAGACTGTGTCTGGGTGTAACAGTATTGCTTCCGTCCCTCTCCTCGCCCCTACCTGGGCTTGAACCAGGGACCCTCTGCACACATTGTCAACAGTCACCCTCGAAGCATCGTTACCCATCGCATAACTAGCTAGCCGTTTCACACCGGTTACATGGGCATGGAGCCATACAGCTTCTAATGTCTTTACTGCAATCCATTCAAATATACTCTCTTAGTTTAAGACTATGTAGATGTTTAGTCAAATGAGATATTTTCTATATTGCCAAATGTTAATGTTTTGGTCTTTGTTATTCCATCATGTACATTTGTCAGATAGTCCACAACAGTTTATTGTTCATTTTTCTTACCTAAAACGGTGAGTTTGGTGCCGGCTCCAAAGTATGCCTCAGAGTATGAGCACAGAGACACAAGGCTGTATCATAAAGGCTCTACTTTACTGTCTGACTTTGGATTGACTCAACCTTTGATTCTCACAAAATGTAACATGAGACAGTTAATCACAGACATTCAGCTGGGGTAAACCTGACATAGTTTATAACCAAATACATTATTGAGACTATTTTACTAATGAAACTCAAGTGTGTTGCACCTCTAGCAATTCTTATGTCACATTCCAAGCCATGAATATCAATGACACTGTGAACTACAGATTCTAGCCATAGGATGTAAAGGTACGCAGATCACATGCAGTTTTCATCACAATCAGGTGAGAACATTATACTATGTTGCTGTCATTTCTCACCTAGAACAGTTAACCTGGTTCCTCCACCGAAGTAAGCCTGGCTGACACCACCAGCACAGTGGATTTACTCAGCCTTTATGTGACCAGGTAAGGAGGACATTCAAAGACACTTCACAGTCATTCTGTTACAGTAAATGTTTCTAAAAATCATACAACCACATACATATAGCTTACATGGTTTATAACCAACATAGATTACTGCACTTTTCTAGTGTAATGTCTCACCTAGAACAGTTAGCCTGGTTCCTCCACCGAAGTACGCCTGGCTGGCAGCATTAGCACAGTACTGTGGAACACTGCTCTAATATAGCTATGGTCTATACATGACCTTTGATAACTGTATTGTTCATACTGTAATACTATGATATCACAAGTATGTTGTCTCACTCACATTCACTGTCCATACGCCAAACATAGTATATGAATTACTTACCGAGAACTGTTAATTTGGTGCCTGGTCCAAAATAGGCCTGATAGTTGGCACAGTGCTCAGGCTTAACATCAAAAAGCATTGAGTGGAATAACATTAGTATGCACTAATCTAATGTACTGAATCCACAATCAACTAACTCCTCATATCACCATACCACTAAACCACAAATATAGTCCCATTAGTTCTATCATGGTCAATATTCTCTTACCCAGAACAGTCAGTTTGGTTCCTGCTCCAAAGAATGCTGGATCATAGTTGTCACAGTGCAGACACGCTGAGCAGTAATATACCAACCACTAGCCATAGTGGAATGAACCATTAGATCCATAAACATAACATCGTCAAATACAGTAAGTAAATAGATTAGGAAGTATTTACCCAGAACAGTCAGTTTGGTTCCATTGCCAAAGAAGGCTGGTTGGGTTGAAGTCACAGTGTTTTCACATCAACCATTTACTTCAGCTGTATCATATGGACACTTTATTATACTGTTATTGGCAATGAAACATCTTCAGGGTTGCAGATCCATATCAATATAATTCATCTGAAGTGAACTTACCTAAAACAGTGAGTTTGGTTCCATTCCCAAAGTAGGCCTCACTTCCAGTGTCACATCGTTTGACTCCTCTTCCAAAAATACCTCAGATCTCTTTGTTGTCTTGTCCAGGAAAATGCTCCCAATAAAGTAGATTTTATAATCCTGAAGATTGGTTGAAATCCTGTTTCATCCTTCAGTATTATTGAGTTGTTCAGAAGCATCTCTCCAGACTCCTCTACATTCTGTAGTAGTGTGAACGGGCCTCAGCCCTCTCCTGTATGGAAGTGAATGGTAGGAGGTTTTTGTACGGCGTCTCTATGTAAATATATCATCGTGGCCCCCTGTCCCCACAGTGTTAAAGCATCACACAAAAACACTCATGTTCTTTCTGTTCTTTATTTTCCCTCCCCTGTTCTCTCTCTGTATCTCTCTCACCATCTCTGTCTCTCTCAGTCTCTGTCTGTAGCAGCAGGTGTGTTGGCATGGGGTTTTACTGGAGTTGGATCCTGTGTTAACACTATAAATAGAACATCAAATTCATAATATTAATAATAAACGTCTACATTTGGATATTTACTTTTTTTTATTGATTGATGTAATGAATAACATAAATAAAAAAGACTATGTATACAATATCCAAATGTAATGTTTATAATTAATGTCATGACATTTGAAAGTTGTTACTGGAGTTGGATCCTGTTCCAAACTAACAGCTTCTATTTCTGTCAGCAGTACTAAGAAAAGCAGCGAGGGGAGGAGGAGGAGGAGGAGAGGAGGAGGAAGAGAGGAGAAGGAGGGGAGGAGAGGAGGAGAGGAGGAGGAGGAAGAGAGGAAGAGAGGAGGAGGAGGAGGAGAGGGTAGGAGAGGAAGAGAGGAGGAGGAGGGGAGGAGGAGGAAGAGAGGAGAAGGAGGGGAGGAGGAGAGGAGAGGAGGAGGAGGAAGAGAGGAAGAGAGGAGGAGGAGAGGGTAGGAGAGGAAGAGAGGAGGAGGAGAGGAGGAGGAGGAGAGGAGGAGGAAGAGAGGAGAAGGAGGGGAGGAGGAGAGGAGAGGAGGAGGAGGAAGAGAGGAAGAGAGGAGGAGGAGAGGAAGAGAGGAGGAGGAGGGGAGGAGGAGGAAGAGAGGAGAAGGAGAGAAGGAGTAGGAGGAGGAGGGGAGGAGAGGAAGAGAGGAGGAGGGGAGGAGAGGAAGAGAGGAGGAGGAGGAAGAGAGGAGGAGAGGAGGAGAGGGTAGGAGAGGAAGAGAGGAGGAGGAAAGGAGGAAGAGAGGGGAGGAGAGGAAGAGAGGAGGAGGAGGAGGAGGAGGAGGAGTAAGGACATGTTAATGGATTTTTTCCCTTTTATCTAAAAATGTAAATAAAACTTATCTAAGCCACACCCCTCTCCCTCCCTCTCCCTCCCTCTCCCTCTCCCTCTCCCTCTCCTCTCCCTCTCCCTCTCCTCTCCTCTCCTCTCCTCTCCTCTCCTCTCCTCTCCTCTCCTCTCCTCTCCTCTCCTCTCCTCTCCTCTCCTCTCCTCTCCTCTCCCCTCCCCTCCCCTCCCCTCTCATGTTCTTTCTGTTCTTAATTTTCCCTCCCCTGTTCTCTCTCTGTATCTCTCTCACCATCTCTGTCTCTCTCAGTCTCTGTCTGTAGCAGCAGGTGTGTTGGCATGGGGTTTTACTGGAGTTGGATCCTGTGTTAACACTATAAATAGAACATCAAATTCACAATATTAATAATAAACGTCTACATTTGGATATTTACTTTTTTTATTGATTGATGTAATGAATAACATAAATAAAAAAGACTATGTATACAATATCCAAATGTAATGTTTATAATTAATGTCATGACATTTGAAAGTTGTTACTGGAGTTGGATCCTGTTCCAAACTAACAGCTTCTATTTCTGTCAGCAGTACTAAGAAAAGCAGCGAGGGGAGGAGGAGGAGGAGGAGAGGAGGAGGAAGAGAGGAGAAGGAGAGAAGGAGGAGGAGGAGGAGAGGAAGAGAGGAGGAGGAGGGGAGGAGGAGGAGGGGAGGAGAGGAAGAGAGGAGGAGGAGGAGGGGAGGAGGAGGAAGAGAGGAGAAGAAGGGGAGGAGGAGAGGAGGAGGAAAGGAGGAAGAGAGGGTAGGAGAGGAAGAGAGGAGGAGGAGGAGGAGGAGGAGGAGGAGGAAGGACATGTTAATGGGTTTTTTCCCTTTTATCTAAAAATGTAAATAAAACTTATCTAAGCCACACCCCTCTCCCTCCCTCTCCCTCTCCCTCTCCCTCTCCTCTCCTCTCCTCTCCTCTCCTCTCCTCTCCTCTCCTCTCCTCTCCTCTCCCCTCCCCTTTATATCTCAAGCCAATGGAATTTCATTGAATAGGATGGTTTAGATTTCTGGCGTGAATTTGTGTAATCCCTCATTTATCCTCTAGAGGACAGTGTATGATTATCTCTGAGAAATGTCTCCTTTTAATCCGAGAGTTTTATTTGATAACAAGGGTAGGTCTATATACTAGCAGTGGTGTTATATTTGAGTAAAAGTAAAGATACCTTAATAGAAAATGACTTAAGAAAACGTGAAAGTCACCCAGTAAAATACTACTTGAGTAAAAGCCTAAAAGTACTTGGATTTTAATATACTTAAGTATCAAAAGTAAATGTAATTGCTAAAATATATTTAAGTGTGAAAGTAAAAGTATAAATCATTTCAAATTCCTTATATTAAGCAAACCAGACTGCATCATTTTATTTAGTTAGCCAGGGGAACACTCCAACACTCACATCATTTACAAACGAAGCATGTGTGTTTAGTGAATCCGCCAGATCAGAGACCAGGGATGTTCTCTTGATAAATGTGTGAATTGAAACATTTCCTGTCCTGCTAATTATTCAAAACATTTCAAGTAAAACATACATTATTTTCTTTAGGAATGTAGAGAAGTAAAAGTGGTCAAAAATATAAATAGTAAAGTAAAGAACAGATACTGCAAATAACTACTTAAGTAGTACTTTAAAGTATTTAAAAGTATTTTTACTTAAGTACTTTACACCTCTGAAGTGGCGATTTGAGCATGTAATGTCATGGTTCCACCTGTCACCAGAGGACTACAGAGACCGTCCTAGAGCAGCCTTTCTTAAAGTATCGGACCTGTTAATGGTGGGTCGCGACGTGTCAGAGTTAATGTATCATCATTTGGGTCACTGACCAAACATCTACAGCATGACAGTAAACCCAGGGAGTTCTTTCAGAACAGGACAGAATGCTTCAGGACGCAGTGCTTCTACAGTGGAAGAGTAAGTCAGCTAGCAAGGCATTGTGGTCATTTTATAACAGGTGATGATGAGCAGAAATAAGGGAGTTCTATCTGTCATACTTAGTCGATGTGAGTTTATCTTTCAAACAATCCCGTTGTACACAGCTAATAGCTAGCTAGCTAACGTTAGCCAAGGCAAGCTATCTAGCTAATGATAGTCAGGTTTGGGTAGGTTACTTACTAAATGTAATCCGTTACAGTTACCTGTCCAAAATTGTAATCAGTAACGTAACTTTTGGATTACCTAAACTCAGTAACGTAATCTGATTACATTCAGTTACTTTTAGATTACTTTCCGGTACCAAATCCGGGTCCAGCCGTCAGTTTACAGCTGAGGCAAGGCTTTTTGGGACTCAGTGAGTTTACAGCTGAGGCAAGGCTTTTTGGGACTCAGTGAGTTTACAGCTGAGGCCAGGCTTTTTGGGACTCAGTGAGTTTACAGCTGAGGCAAGGCTTTTTGGGACTCAGTGAGTTTACAGCTGAGGCATTGCAAGAAATCCTGTCAAAGGATGTTCCCCGAGTCTGTGTAGGGATGTGGCTTTTTTCCCCATTTCCTAAACCTCTAACGCTTGTTTTCGGACCGGCTTGGATAACGATTGGAATCATGGTGGAAGTGGATAACTAGAAGCACGTCGGAATGTTATCTGGGATGTTTGAGGTCTCAAAGGAGGTGAAGCATGGGAAAGTGGAATCAATCACAGTGACCAGGAGTCGGCTCGTTCTGGTTCTGAGAAGTGGAGTCACAGTGACCAGGAGTCGGCTCGTTCTGGTTCTGAGAAGTGGAGTCACAGTGACCAGGAGTCAGCTCGTTCTGGTTCTGAGAAGTGGAGTCACAGTGACCAGGAGTCAGCTCGTTCTGGTTCTGAGAAGTGGAGTCACAGTGACCAGGAGTCGGCTTGTTCTGGTTCTGAGAAGTGGAGTCACAGTGACCAGGAGTCGGCTCGTTCTGGTTCTGAGAAGTGGAGTCACAGTGACCAGGAGTCAGCTCGTTCTGGTTCTGAGAAGTGGAGTCACAGTGACCAGGAGTCGGCTCGTTCTGGTTCTGAGAAGTGGAGTCACAGTGACCAGGAGTCAGCTCGTTCTGGTTCTGAGAAGTGGAGTCACAGTGACCAGGAGTCAGCTCGTTCTGGTTCTGAGAAGTGAAGTCACATTGACCAGGAGCCGGCTCGTTCTGAATTGTATTTCTGAAGAACAGATGAAAATTGCACTAGTACTCACAAGAATCGCGAATCCCGAAGTAACATGCTTAGTAGAAGATATTGAGAATGAGGTAGAAGAAGATCTGGTAGTGGAGGTCCCACAGCCCATTGAGAATGAGGTAGTAGAAGATCTGGTAGTGGAGGTCCCACAGCCCATTGAGAATGAGGTAGAAGAAGATCTGGTAGTGGAGGTCCCACAGCCCATTGAGAATGAGGTAGTAGAAGATCTGGTAGTGGAGGTCCCACAGCCCATTGAGAATGAGGTAGAAGAAGATCTGGTAGTGGAGGTCCCACAGCCCATTGAGAATGAGGTAGAAGAAGATCTGGTAGTGAGGTCCCACAGCCCATTGAGAATGAGGTAGTAGAAGATCTGGTAGTGGAGGTCCCACAGCCCATTGAGAATGAGGTAGAAGAAGATCTGGTAGTGGAGGTCCCACAGCCCATTGAGAATGAGGTAGTAGAAGATCTGGTAGTGGAGGTCCCACAGCCCATTGAGAATGAGGTAGAAGAAGATCTGGGTAGTGGAGGTCCACAGCCCATTGAGAATGAGGTAGTAGAAGATCTGGTAGTGGAGGTCCCACAGCCCATTGAGAATGAGGTAGTAGAAGATCTGGTAGTGGAGGTCCCACAGCCCATTGAGAATGAGGTAGTCATGCAATGCATATGTTTACATTGTCAAAGGGTTTCATTGGCCTGGGGAAACATATGTTTACATTGTCAAAGGGTTTCATTGGCCTGGGAAACATATGTTTACATTGTCAAAGGGTTTGAAGTAGATACTGAACAAAAGTGAATAAACAATACAAAATGAACAGTAAACATTACACTCACAAGAGTTTCAAAGGAATAGAGACATTTCAAATGTCATATTATGTCTATATACAGTGTTGTAACCATGTCTCTCTCCATCCCCTGTCCTCCCCCCTCTCCCCTCTTCTACCCCTCCTCTCTTCTCTCTCTCCCCCCCTCATTTTCCTCTCCCCCCCTCCTCTCCTCTCCTCTCCTCTCCTCTCCTCTCCTCTCCTCTCCTCTCCTCTCCTCTCCTCTCCTCTCCTCTCCTCTCCTCTCCTCTCCTCTCCTCTCCTCTCCTCTCCTCTCCTCTCCTCTCCTCTCCTCTCCCCTCCTCCCTGGCTGGTATAGGTTGTTGTAGAGCAGTGAAGCTAGCTGAGTCAGTGTGCTGAGCTGGCAGCACAGTAATACACAGCAGAGTCTCTAGACTTCACATTCCTGATCAGTAGGGAGGACTTTAACTGCTCAGCACGGGTCATGGTGAAATTTGCCTGGTCAAAGATGGGCTCTGTGTTCGTCACTCCTTTCCCCACAGAATAAGCCACCAGCTCCATGGTTCTGTTGGTGTTCTGTTTGTACCAGAACATTCTATAGAACTCTTCGTCACTGTGAGAACATTCTAGAGTCCCTGATTCTCCCTCTATTGAAAGAAGAGTTGGAGGACGTTGAATGATGTTTACTCCAAATGTTGATTCTGTAGGTAGAAAAACATCATGAATTAAACAGTTATGATTATAGTACTGATGATGACTTAATGTCTTATAGGTTAAATAATGTTCTTACTGGTGGTCAGGAGAAACAGTGCTAACACACAATACAACTTCATATTGACAGTGACGAGACTATTGGGAGTCTGGCTTCTCTCTCTCTCTCTCTCTCTCTCTCTCTCTCTCTCTCTCTCTCTCTCTCTCTCTCTCTCTCTCTCTCTCTCTCTCTCTCTCTCTCTTTCTCTCTCTCTCTCTCTCTCTCTCATATTGTATCAGTGCCCTCCATAGGATGAACTATGAACTATATTGTATGAACTAGAACTCCCACTTGGCATACCGTTTCTACTACTGCAGTCAGTATTGCACCAGAGGAGGCTGCTGAGGGGAGGACGGCTCATAATAATGTCTGGAACAGAGCAAATGGAATGGCATCAAACACATGGAAACCATGGAAACCATGTGTTTGATGTATTTGATACCATTAAACTCATTCCGCTCCAGCCCGTCCTCCCCAATTAAGGTGCCACCAACCTCCTGTGGTATGCATCAATACATCTATTAAGATTTTCTACAATCTTTGGTTAGACAGACAGTTTATTATTAATACCAGAAGAGCCACAATGTCTTCCTGCTCTGTGACATCTGTGTGACAGACTATTGTTGCCTCCCAAATTGCACCCTATTTACTATATAGTGCACTGCTTTGACCAGAGCCCTATGGTCCCTGATCAAAAGTAGTGCCCTTTATAGGGGATAGGGTGCCGTTTGGGACGCAGCCCACGTCATGTACAGTAACAGAGGCGTGTTATATTTGTACTGCTCTTCAGGCTGTTGATTCACTGTGACTAGCAGCACAGTAGTAGACGCCACTATCCTCCACGACCAGCTCAGATATCTGCAATCAATCAAGCACATTTATAAAGGCCTTTTTGCAAGTGCTTGTAAAGAAACTCAGCCAAGACCCAAAGGGAAGAAACATCAAGAGGAACCCGGCTCAGATGCCCTCCATCAAATCAAATCAAATCATCACCTGCAGGATGAACCTGTTCTCCGATGTGACCAGGTCCACTTTGTGTCGCCCCGGGGTGTTCTCGTACTCCTTAATGAGGAACTCCACTGGGCCTCCATAGCGGACCTGTTGGTACCAAAGCATGTTATGGTACCACACCTACCAACCTGCTGGCCACCCCACCCCACCTATGAATCTGCTGGCCAGCCCACCTACCATCCTGTTGGCCACCCCACCTACCAACCTGCTGGCCACCCCACCCCACCTATGAATCTGCTGGCCAGCCCACCTACCATCCTGTTGGCCACCCCACCTACTAACCTGTTGGCCACCCCACCTACTAACCTGTTGGCCACCCCACCTACTAACCTGCTGGAATGTAGTTCACTGATCACAAGTAGTCACCCTACTACAGAAGAGCGTACCAACATGCATAATGCCCTGGTGACCGCTCTGACCTGTCAGTACCACATCATGGTGTATTGCCCTGGTGACCGCTCTGACCTGTCAGTACCACATCATGGTGTAATGCCCTGGTGACCGCTCTGACCTGTCAGTACCACATCATGGTGTATTGCCCTGGTGACCGCTCTGACCTGTCAGTACCACATCATGGTGTATTGCCCTGGTGACCGCTCTGACCTGTCAGTAACACATCATGGTGTAATGCCCTGGTGACCGCTCTGACCTGTCAGTAACACATCATGGTGTATTGCCCTGGTGACCGCTCTGACCTGTCGGTACCACATCATGGTGTAGCTGGACATGCTGAAGCCTGTACCCAGGGAGCACTGCAGGGTGACTGGACTGGAGGTAGTGGTGTTTCCAGGAAGGGTGAGGAGCAGTCTGGGCTGAAGCACTACGGGGCCTACAGCTCCACAATGACCTGTAGAGAAGATAGGAGCGGAGAGGAGAGGAAGAGAGGAGAAGAGAGGAGGAAGAAGAGAGACAAGCCATCCTTGTCTGTAAGAGTTGCTACATCTCTAATTACTTGAAGAATCCCAGCTACAAGCGAACCTCAGACACTCACTGGTGGACAGGAGAAACAGACAACTCAGGAGGACTATGAGACGCGTCATGTCACTCATCATCTCTGTGAATGACATTAAACCTCATTGTACACACAATATGGCTCTCACTGAGGCCCCTCCCCCAGGGTCACTGAGGCCTCTCCCCCAGTGTCACTGATGCCTCTCCCCCAGCGTCACTGATGCCACTCCCCCAGGGTAACTGAGGCCCCTCCCCCAGGGTAACTGAGGCCCCTCCCCCAGGGTAACTGAGGCCCCTCCCCCAGGGTCACTGAAGCCCCTCCCCCAGGGTCACTGAAGCCCCTCCCCAGTTTCAGTGATGCCCCTACCCCAGGGCCACTGAAAGCCCTTCTCCAGGGCAACTGAGGCCCCTCCCCCAGGGTCACTGAAGTCCCTCCCAAAAGGACACTACAGTTCCTGGCACCTAACCAAACCGAACGAGTGTGCTTGCATACTCCGTTAAGACCTTCGCTTGAAAAACAAGAAAAATTCGGCAATAGTACTGCTTGTCCATTTTAAGACGCCATAGCCAGTATACGCTTCCTCAAAATAGTCGGAATTTATCTAAGATAACTCAAGAAATATGTCATTAATTTTGACGTTTTTGAAGAGGAAATTTGAGTCTCGCAATTTTACATCCAATTTGACAAACAAGTCGTATCTCATTGAATTACTTTATTAAAGAATCTCTACGGTTGACCAATCATTGAAGAAGGGGCGTAGACTTCGGCTACTGACTTCGTCTACTGACTTCGGCTTGCCTCGATGAAAAACATTTTGTGTGCCCAATCAGCCTTACAGCCTTACCAAAGTCCAAAATGACCAAAAACGTCACAAAATGTTGTCACAATATATGCATGCAGACGCCTTAACACAAACTCTCTGAAGTTAACCAACTCTCTGAAGTTAACCAACTCTCTAAAGTTAACCACTAGATGTCATATAAGACAGAATGAAAAACCAGAGCGGCAGCCTGCGTTGGATTTCCTGTGTGTGTGTGTGTCAGGTTTTTAGTGAGGGCTTGATGTAAAGCCACATCACTGTGTGACTGGCTGCGCAGAAATAGACAGCAGAGTCTGCTAATGTTAGGTTGGAGATGATGAGAGTTCCCTTCAGGGCTCCCTGTCTCTTCAGCCTGAACCTCTCCTCAAATAGACCCTCGTAATTAGGCTCAGTGGTGCTGTAACTGTACCCTATCAGAGTCATACCAGGACTGGCCTGTCTCTGTTGGTACCACAACATCATCACCAGGTTACTGTCATCATGGCTACAGTGGATCTCGGCCTCGCTCCCATACTTCAGTGTCAGGGAAGGAGCCTGACGGAACACAACACACTTTACATGACCTGTTGAAAAAACAGTTTAGAGAATTCAGAATTCACCAAAAGAATAGTAAGAGAGATACAGTTAGCGATAATATGTTTTCATATTTGGATTGAGGGAACCTCACATGGAACTAAGATGAAGAACAAGCCTAGTCCATATGTTGTCGGAGACATCCTTCTACACAGTACTGAAAGTACCAGCTGCCTCCCACAGCAGTGTTGTAAGGAGAGAGAGTTTCTATTCATCACCACATCCTCTTGATAACTGTTCCAATATCTGGGCTGTGCCTCCCCCTGTTGGATAGACACCCTACCAGGACTGCCTACAGTATCTTCACATAGAGGGCAATGTCAGTCAGGTGCCAGAGAGTGCCTCCTTGGCAGCCTCCCAAAATTTGATTTTGTCACAGCATTGAGCATCCCTGCTTCACTGTGTGTACTGGCAGCACACCGATACACTGCCTGGTCTCTTCTTTGCATCCTCTGTACTGTCAGAGACCACTGCCTTACTGAGATCATACTCCCTTCCTGGCTCTCTGGACTGTCAGAGACCACTGCCTTACTGAGATCATACTCCCTTCCTGGCTCTCTGGACTGTCAGAGACCACTGCCTTACTGAGATCCTACTCCCCTCATGGCTCTCTGTACTGTCAGAGACCACTGCCTTACTGAGATCATACTCCCTTCCTGGCTCTCTGGACTGTCAGAGACCATCGTCTTACTGAGATCATACTCCCTTCCTGGCTCTCTGGACTGTCAGAGTAATCCAGCTAGGAACTCTGCTTCCTAGTTCACTGATCCAGCTAGACATTCTACCTCATAGCACACTGATCCAGCTAGGAACTCTGCCTCAAAGCTCACTGATCCAGCTTGGAACTCTGCCTCATAGCTCAATGATCCAGCTAGGCAATCTGCCCCATAGCTCACTGATCCAGCTAGGAACTCTGCCCCATCGCTTACTGATCCATTTAGGAACTTTGCTTCCTAGCTCACTGATCCAGCTAGACATTCTACCTCATAGCTCACTGATCCAGCTAGGAACTCTGCCTCATTGCTCACTGATCCAGCTAGGAACTCTGCCCCATAGCTCACTAATCCAGCTAGGAACTCTGCTTCCTAGCTCACTGATCCAGCTAGACATTGTAACTCATAGCTGACTGATCCAGCTAGTAAATATCTCTCCCATAGCTCACTCATCCAGCTAGGAACTTTGCTTCCTAGTTCACTGATCCAGCTAGACATTTTACCTCATAGCTCACTGATCCAGCTTGGAACTCTGCCTCATAGCTCACTGATCCAGCTAGGCAATCTGCCCCATTGCTCACTGATCCAGCTAGGAACTCTGCCTCATAGCTCACTGATCCAGCTAGGCAATCTGCCCCATTGCTCACTGATCCAGCTAGGAACTCTGCCTCATAGCTCACTGATCCAGCTAGAAACTCTGCCTCATAGCTCACTGATCCAGCTAGGAACTCTGCCTCATAGCTCACTGATCCAGCTAGGAACTCTGCCCCATAGCTCACTAATCCAGCTAGGAACTCTGCCCCATAGCTCACTAATCCAGCTAGGAACTCTGCTTCCTAGTTCACTGATCCAGCTAGACATTCTACCTCATAGCACACTGATCCAGCTAGGAACTCTGCCTCATAGCTCACTGATCCAGCTTGGAACTCTGCCTCATAGCTCAATGATCCAGCTAGGAACTCTGCTTCCTAGTTCAGTGATCCAGCTAGGAACTCTGCCTCATAGCTCACTGATCCAGCTAGGAACTCTTCCTCCTAGCTCACTGATCCAGCTAGGAACTCTGCCCCATAGCTCACTAATCCAGCTAGGAACTCTGCTTCCTAGCTCACTGATCCAGCTAGGAACTCTGCTTCCTAGTTCAGTGATCCAGCTAGGAACTCTGCCTCATAGCTCACTGATCCAGCTAGGAACTCTTCCTCCTAGCTCACTGATCCAGCTAGGAACTCTGCCCCATAGCTCACTAATCCAGCTAGGAACTCTGCTTCCTAGCTCACTAATCCAGCTAGACATTGTAACTCATAGCTCACTGATCCATCTTGGAACTCTGCCTCATAGCTGACTGATCCAGCTTGGAACTCTTCCTCATAGCTCACTGATCCAGCTAGGAACTCTGCTTCCTAGCTCACTGATCCAGCTAGACATTCTACCTCATAGCTCACTGATCCAGCTAGGAACTCTGCCCCATAGCTCACTGATCCAGCTAGGAACTCTGCCCCATAGCCCACTGATCCAGCTAGGAACTCTGCCCCATAGCTCACTGATCCAGCTAGACATTCTACCTCATAGCTCACTGATCCAGCTAGGAACATGGCTATTAGTTTAGAGAGAGGAGAGAGGAGGGAGAGAGAGAAGAGAGGAGGGAGAGAGAGGAGAGAGGAGGGAGAGAGAGGAGAGAGGAGGGAGAGAGAGAAGAGAGGAGGGAGAGAGAGGAGAGAGAAGGGAGAGAGAGGAGAGAGGAGGGAGAGAGAGAAGAGAGGAGGGAGAGAGAGGAGAGAGGAGGGAGAGAGAGGAGAGAGGAGGGAGAGAGAGGAGAGAGGAGGGAGAGAGAGAAGAGAGGAGGGAGAGAAGAGAGGAGGGAGAGAGAGGAGGGAGAGAGAGAAGTGAGGAGGGAGAGAGGGAAGAGAGGAGGGAGAGAGGGAAGAGAGGAGGGAGAGAGAGAAGAGAGGAGGGAGAGAGAGAAGAGAGGAGGGAGAGAAGAGAGGAGGGAGAGAGAGAAGAGAGGAGGGAGAGAAGAGAGGAGGGAGGGAGAGGAGAGAGAAGAGAGGAGGGAGAGAGAGGAGGGAGAGAGAGGAGAGAGGAGAGAGGAGGGAGAGGAGAGAGAAGAGAGGAGGGAGAGAGGGGAGAGTAGGGAGAGGAGAGAGAAGGGATAGGAGAGAGGAGGGAGAGGAGAGAGAAGAGAGGAGGGAGAGAGGGGAGAGTAGGGAGAGGAGAGAGAAGGGAGAGAACAGAGGAGGGAGAGAGAGAACAGTGGAGGGAGAGAGAGGAGAGAGGAGGGAGAGAAGAGAGGATGGTGAGAGGGGAGAGAGGGGAGAGAGGGGAGAGAGAGGAGAGAGGAGGGAGATAGAGAAGAGTGGAGGGAGAGAGAGGAGAGAGGAGGGAGAGGAGAGGATGGAGAGGAGAGAGAAGAGAGGAGGGAGAGAGAGGAGAGGGAGAGAGAGAAGAGAGGAGGGAGAGGAGAGAGGAGGGAGAGGAGAGAGGAGGGAGAGGAGAGAGAAGAGAAGTTGACATGATTATAATCACCAATAAATGTTCACGGCACCTGTATGTCAGAGATTGGACACAGTGAGGGAAATGAGAGCTGTGATCATGTTATCTCAGTGAAGGGTGGTGGAGAGATGACAGAGATGATCATGTTATCTCAGTGAAGGGTGGTGGAGAGATGACAGAGATGATCATGTTATCTCAGTGAAGGGTGGTGGAGAGATGACAGAGATGATCATGTTATCTCAGTGAAGGGTGGTGGAGAGATGACAGAGATGATCATGTTATCTCAGTGAAGGGTGGTGGAGAGATGACAGAGATGATCATGTTATCTCAGTGAAGGTTGGTAGAGAGATGACAGAGATGATCATGTTATCTCAGTGAAGGGTGGTGGAGAGATGACAGAGGTGATCATCTTATCTCAGTGAAGGGTGGTGGAGAGATGACAGAGGTGATCATGTTATCTCAGTGAAGGGTGGTGGAGAGATGACAGAGGTGATCATGTTATCTCAGTGAAGGGTGGTGGAGAGATGACAGAGGTGATCATGTTATCTCAGTGAAGGGTGGTGGAGAGATGACAGAAGTGATCATGTTATCTCAGTGAAGGGTGGTGGAGAGATGACAGAGGTGATCATGTTATCTCAGTGAAGGGTGGTGGAGAGATGAGAGGTGAACATGTTATTTTTGTAGATGATGGGGTAGAGATGGGTTTTTGTAGAGGGGACACAGTGTTTTCACGCCACTTTGATACAAAGTGATTTTCGTAGTAGGTTGGGAGAACATTTTCGCTAACCCTAACCCTTTTCCTATCCTTAAACTTAACCTCCTAACCTGATACGTTCATTCTCCCAACCTGCTGAGTAAGTTCACCTAACCTGCTATGAAAAAGTCACTTCGGTAAGCAGGGGGAATCTAGAGGGGTTTTTATAGAGGAAGGAGGGGGGTCGAGTGTTGGTGTTGGTGTCTTGAGGAGGGTAGCGACTCAGGCCATCTTAAAGTCAGAAGGGACGCAGCCAGTGATCAGGGATGAGGGAAGTGAGGAATGGGAGATGGTCTCCAGAGATGGTCTGGAGAAGAAAGGAGGGGATGGGGTCAAGCGGGCAGGTTGTCTGGCGGACAGACATCACTAGTCGTAGAATGTCATCTGGAGAGACGGGAGAAAGAGGTCAAGGTGTAGGGTAGTTCTGTCATCTGGAGAGACGGGAGAAAGAGGTCAAGGTGTAGGGTAGTTCTGTCATCTGGAGAGACGGGAGAAAGAGGTCAAGGTGTAGGGTAGTTCTGTCATCTGGAGAGACGGGAGAAAGAGGTCAAGGTGTAGGGTAGTTCTGTCATCTGGAGAGACGGGAGAAAGAGGTCAAGGTGTAGGGTAGTTCTGTCATCTGGAGAGACGGGAGAAAGAGGTCAAGGTGTAGGGTAGTTCTGTCATCTGGAGAGACGGGAGAAAGAGGTCAAGGTGTAGGGTAGTTCTGTCATCTGGAGAGACGGGAGAAAGAGGTCAAGGTGTAGGGTAGTTCTGTCATCTGGAGAGACGGGAGAAAGAGGTCAAGGTGTAGGGTAGTTCTGTCATCTGGAGAGACGGGAGAAAGAGGTCAAGGTGTAGGGTAGTTCTGTCATCTGGAGAGACGGGAGAAAGAGGTCAAGGTGTAGGGTAGTTCTGTCATCTGGAGAGACGGGAGAAAGAGGTCAAGGTGTAGGGTAGTTCTGTCATCTGGAGAGACGGGAGAAAGAGGTCAAGGTGTAGGGTAGTTCTGTCATCTGGAGAGACGGGAGAAAGAGGTCAAGGTGTAGGGTAGTTCTGTCATCTGGAGAGACGGGAGAAAGAGGTCAAGGTGTAGGGTAGTTCTGTCATCTGGAGAGACGGGAGAAAGAGGTCAAGGTGTAGGGTAGTTCTGTCATCTGGAGAGACGGGAGAAAGAGGTCAAGGTGTAGGGTAGTTCTGTCATCTGGAGAGACGGGAGAAAGAGGTCAAGGTGTAGGGTAGTTCTATCATCTGGAGAGACGCGAGAAAGAGGTCAAGGTGTAGGGTAGTTCTGTGTGAGTGAGACCACTAATCTAGTGAGCACCTTTAGAGCTCCGCCCAAGCAAGACATTTGATTGGTTTGACGTGTTACGAGACGTCACTGATTTCCCACCCCTTTTTAGCTGACTTTGGTTTAGAAGTGGTTACGGGACCGGTCACTCTGATTGATTGGTTTAGAAGTGGTTACGGGACCGGTCACTCTGATTGATTGGTTTAGAAGTGGTTACGGGACCGGTCACTCTGATTGATTGGTTTAGAAAGGATAACGGGACCTGTCACTCTGATTGATTGGTTTAGAAGTGGTTACGGGACATGTCACTCTGACTGATTGGTTTAGAAGTGGTTACGGGACCTGTCACTCTGATTGATTGGTTTAGAAGTGGTTATGGGACCGGTCACTCTGATTGATTGGTTTAGAAGTGATAAAGGGACCTGTCACTCTGATTGATTGGTTTAGAAGTGGTTAGGGGACCGGTCACGCTGATTGATTGGTTTAGAAGTGGTTACGGGACCGGTCACTCTGATTGATTGGTTTAGAAGGGATAAAGGGACCTGTCACTCTGATTGATTGGTTTAGAAGTGGTTACGGGACCTGTCATGCTGATTGATTGGTTTAGAAGGGATAACGGGACCTGTCACTCTGATTGATTGGTTTAGAAGGGATAACGGGACCTGGCACTCTGATTGATTGGTTTAGAAGTGGTTACGGGACCTGTCATGCTGATTGATTGGTTTAGAAGGGATAACGGGACATGTCACTCTGATTGATTGGTTTAGAAGTGGTTACGGGACATGTCACTCTGATTGATTGGTTTAGAAGTGGTTACGGGACCGGTCACTCTGATTGATTGGTTTAGAAGTGGTTACGGGACCGGTCACTCTGATTGATTGGTTTAGAAAGGATAACGGGACCTGTCACTCTGATTGATTGGTTTAGAAGTGGTTACGGGACATGTCACTCTGACTGATTGGTTTAGAAGTGGTTACGGGACCTGTCACTCTGATTGATTGGTTTAGAAGTGGTTATGGGACCGGTCACTCTGATTGATTGGTTTAGAAGGGATAAAGGGACCTGTCACTCTGATTGATTGGTTTAGAAGTGGTTACGGGACCGGTCACTCTGATTGATTGGTTTAGAAGTGGTTACGGGACCGGTCACTCTGATTGATTGGTTTAGAAGGGATAAAGGGACCTGTCACTCTGATTGATTGGTTTAGAAGTGGTTACGGGACCTGTCATGCTGATTGATTGGTTTAGAAGGGATAACGGGACCTGTCACTCTGATTGATTGGTTTAGAAGGGATAACGGGACCTGTCACTCTGATTGATTGGTTTAGAAGTGGTTACGGGACCTGTCATGCTGATTGATTGGTTTAGAAGGGATAACGGGACCTGTCACTCTGATTGATTGGTTTAGAAGTGGTTACGGGACCGGTCACTCTGATTGATTGGTTTAGAAGTGGTTACGGGACCGGTCACTCTGATTGATTGGTTTAGAAAGGATAACGGGACCTGTCACTCTGATTGATTGGTTTAGAAGTGGTTACGGGACATGTCACTCTGACTGATTGGTTTAGAAGTGGTTACGGGACCTGTCACTCTGATTGATTGGTTTAGAAGTGGTTACGGGACATGTCACTCTGACTGATTGGTTTAGAAGTGGTTACGGGACCTGTCACTCTGATTGATTGGTTTAGAAGTGGTTACGGGACCGGTCACTCTGATTGATTGGTTTAGAAGTGGTTACGGGACCGGTCACTCTGATTGATTGGTTTAGAAGGGATAAAGGGACCTGTCACTCTGATTGATTGGTTTAGAAGTGGTTACGGGACCTGTCATGCTGATTGATTGGTTTAGAAGGGAAAACGGGACCTGTCACTCTGATTGATTGGTTTAGAAGGGATAACGGGACCTGTCACTCTGATTGATTGGTTTAGAAGTGGTTACGGGACCTGTCATGCTGATTGATTGGTTTAGAAGGGATAACGGGACATGTCACTCTGATTGATTGGTTTAGAAGTGGTTACGGGACATGTCACTCTGATTGATTGGTTTAGAAGTGGTTACGGGACCGGTCACTCTGATTGATTGGTTTAGAAGTGGTTACGGGACCGGTCACTCTGATTGATTGGTTTAGAAAGGATAACGGGACCTGTCACTCTGATTGATTGGTTTAGAAGTGGTTACGGGACCGGTCACTCTGACTGATTGGTTTAGAAGTGGTTACGGGACCTGTCACTCTGATTGATTGGTTTAGAAGTGGTTATGGGACCGGTCACTCTGATTGATTGGTTTAGAAGGGATAAAGGGACCTGTCACTCTGATTGATTGGTTTAGAAGTGGTTACGGGACCGGTCACTCTGATTGATTGGTTTAGAAGTGGTTACGGGACCGGTCACTCTGATTGATTGGTTTAGAAGGGATAAAGGGACCTGTCACTCTGATTGATTGGTTTAGAAGTGGTTACGGGACCTGTCATGCTGATTGATTGGTTTAGAAGGGATAACGGGACCTGTCACTCTGATTGATTGGTTTAGAAGGGATAACGGGACCTGTCACTCTGATTGATTGGTTTAGAAGTGGTTACGGGACCTGTCATGCTGATTGATTGGTTTAGAAGGGATAACGGGACCTGTCACTCTGATTGATTGGTTTAGAAGTGGTTACGGGACCGGTCACTCTGATTGATTGGTTTAGAAGTGGTTACGGGACCGGTCACTCTGATTGATTGGTTTAGAAAGGATAACGGGACCTGTCACTCTGATTGATTGGTTTAGAAGTGGTTACGGGACATGTCACTCTGACTGATTGGTTTAGAAGTGGTTACGGGACCGGTCACTCTGATTGATTGGTTTAGAAGGGATAAAGGGACCTGTCACTCTGATTGATTGGTTTAGAAGTGGTTACGGGACCGGTCACTCTGATTGATTGGTTTAGAAGTGGTTACGGGACCGGTCACTCTGATTGATTGGTTTAGAAGTGGTTACGGGACCGGTCACTCTGATTGATTGGTTTAGAAGTGGTTACGGGACCGGTCACTCTGATTGATTGGTTTAGAAGGGATAACGGGACCTGTCACTCTGATTGATTGGTTTAGAAGGGATAACGGGACCGGTCACTCTGATTGATTGGTTTAGAAGGGATAACGGGACCGGTCACTCTGATTGATTGGTTCAGAAGGGATAACGGGATCGGTCACTCTGATTGATTGGTTTAGAAGTGGTTACGGGACCGGTCACTCTGATTGATTGGTTTAGAAGGGATAACGGGACCTGTCACTCTGATTGGTTTAGAAGGGATAACGGGACCTGTCACTCTGATTGGTTTAGAAGGGATAACGGGACATGTCACTCTGATTGATTGGTTTAGAAGGGATAACGGGACCTGTCACTCTGATTGGTTTAGAAGGGATAACGGGACCGGTCACTCTGATTGGTTTAGAAGGGATAACGGGACCTGTCACTCTGATTGGTTTAGAAGGTTGAATTCAAAATGGATTAAATACATGTTTTTTTTTCTCAATCATCTACACAAAATACCCCATAATGACAAAGTGAAAACATGTTTTTAGAAAAGTTTATATACAGACATTTTTACATACAGAAATGTCTCATTTACATAAGTATTTATGTCGTGGCCAAAAGTTTTGAGAATGACAAGTATTGGTCTCCACAAAGTTGGCTGCCTCAGTGTTGATGATGGCAATTTGCATATACTCCAGAATGTCATGAAGAGTGATCAGATGAATTGCAATTAATTGCAAAGTCCCTCTTTGCCATGAAAATGAACTTAATACCCCAAAAACATTTCCACTGCATTTCAGCCCTGCCACAAAAGGACCAGCTGCCATCATGTCAGTGATTGTCTCGTTAACACAGGTCAGAGTGTTGATGAGGACAAGGCTGGTTGAGTCAGAATAACAGACTGGAAGCTTTAAAAGGAGGGTGGTGCTTGAAATCATTGTTCTTCCTCTGTCAACCATGGTTACCTGCAAGGAAACACGTGCCGTCATCATTGCTTTGCACAAATAAGGGAGGGAGGGGAGGGGTTTGTGTGTAGTGTAGAGAGAGGGGAGGGGTTTGTGTGTAGTGTAGAGGGGGGAGGGTTTTGTGTGTAGTGTAGAGGGGGGAGGGGTTTGTGTGTAGTGTAGAGGGGGGAGGGGTTTGTGTGTAGTGTAGAGGAGGGGAGGGGTTTGTGTGTAGTGTAGAGGAGGGGAGGTGTTTGTGTGTAGTGTAGAGGAGGGGAGGGGTTTGTGTGTAGTGTAGAGGGGGGAGGGGTTTGTGTGTAGTGTAGAGGGGGGAGGGGTTTGTGTGTAGTGTAGAGGAGGGGAGGGGTTTGTGTGTAGTGTAGAGGAGGGGAGGGGTTTGTGTGTAGTGTAGAGGAGGGGAGGGGTTTGTGTGTAGTGTAGAGGGGGGAGGGGTTTGTGTGTAGTGTAGAGGGGGGAGGGGTTTGTGTGTAGTGTAGAGGAGGGGAGGGGTTTGTGTGTAGTGTAGAGGAGGGGAGGGGTTTGTGTGTAGTGTAGAGGAGGGGAGGGGTTTGTGTGTAGTGTAGAGGGGGGAGGGGTTTGTGTGTATTGTAGAGGAGGGGAGGGGTTTGTGTGTAGTGTAGAGGAGGGGAGGATTGTGTGTAGTGTAGAGGAGGGGAGGGTTTTGTGTGTAGTGTAGAGGAGGGGAGGGGTTTGTGTGTAGTGTAGAGGATGGGAGGGGTTTGTGTGTAGTGTAGAGGAGGGTAGGATTGTGTGTAGTGTAGAGGGGGGAGGGGTTTGTGTGTAGTGTAGAGGAGGGGAGGATTGTGTGTAGTGTAGAGGAGGGGAGGGTTTTGTGTGTAGTGTACAGAGAGGGGAGGGGTTTCCTGGCCTCTTGGTGAGTTGAAGAGGAAATTGATGGACAAAGAGGGACACACAGGAACCTGGGGAGAAGACAGCGGGAGAAGAGAGAGACAATGAAACACAGACAGTAATAAGACAAGAATAAAACAGATAATCTACTAACTGTAGCACTGATATACTGAACCTTACCTTCACAAGATATACTGAACCTTACCTTCACCTGATATACTGAACCTTACCTTCACCTGATATACTGAACCTTACCTTTACCTGATATACTGAACCTTACCTTCACCTGATATACTGAACCTTACCTTCACCCTTCACCTGATATACTGAACCTTACCTTCACCTGATATACTGAACCTTACCTTTACCTGATATACTGAACCTTACCTTCACCTGATATACTGAACCTTACCTTCACCTGATATACTGAACCTTACCTTCACCTGATATACTGAACCTTACCTTCACCCTTCACCTGATATATTGAATCTTACCTTTACCTGATATACTGAACCTTACCTTCACCTAATGTACTGAACCTTACCTTCACCTGATATACTGAACTTTATCTTCACTTGATATACTGAACCTTACTTTCACCTGATATACTGAACCTTACCTTAACCTGATATACTGAACCTTACCTTCACCTAATGTACTGAAACTTACCTTCACCTGATATACTGAACCTTACCTTCACCTGATATACTGAACCTTACCTTCACCTGATATACTGAACCTTACCTTTACCTGATATACTGAACCTTACCTTCACCTGATATACTGAACCTTACCTTCACCCTTCACCTGATATACTGAACCTTACCTTCACCTGATATACTGAACCTTACCTTTACCTGATATACTGAACCTTACCTTCACCTGATATACTGAACCTTACCTTCACCTGATATACTGAACCTTATCTTCACCTGATATACTGAACCTTACCTTCACCCTTCACCTGATATATTGAATCTTACCTTTACCTGATATACTGAACCTTACCTTCACCTAATGTACTGAACCTTACCTTCACCTGATATACTGAACCTTACCTTCACTTGATATACTGAACCTTACCTTCACCTGATATACTGAACCTTACCTTAACCTGATATACTGAACCTTACCTTCACCTAATGTACTGAAACTTACCTTCACCTGATATACTGAACCTTACCTTCACCTGATACACTGAACCTTACATTTACCTGATATACTGAACCCTACCTTTACCTGATACACTGAACCTTACCTTCACCTGATATACTGAACCTCACCTTCACCTGATATACTGAACCTTACCTTCACCTGATATACTGAACTGTTCCTTCTTCAGATACACTGAACCTTACGTTTATCTGATATACTGAACCTTACCTTCACCTGATACACTGAACCTTACATTTACCTGATATACTGAACCCTACCTTTACCTGATACACTGAACCTTACCTTCACCTGATATACTGAACCTCACCTTCACCTGATATACTGAACCTTACCTTCACCTGATATACTGAACTTGACCTTAACCTGATATACTGAAACTTACCTTCACCTGATATACTGAACTTGACCTTAACCTGATATATTGAACCCTACCTTCACCTCATATATTCAACCTTAACTTCACCTGATATACTGAACCTTAGTATTGTGGATGTTCAGTATTGAGGATGTTTAGTATTGTGGATGTTTAGTATTGAGGATGTTTAATATTGTGGATGTTTAGTATTGAGGATGTTTAGTATTGAGGTGTGAGGTGTGACTGTGTAGTTGAGATGTGGGTTTTGTAGGGCTGAGATAGGATCCCAACCTCTGTCTGTCTCTCTATATCTCCATACATATGTTCTGCCCAACCTCTGTCTGTCTCTCTATATCTCCATACATATGTTCTGCCCAACCTCTGTCTGTCTCTCTATATCTCCATACATATGTTCTGCCCAACCTCTGTCTGTCTCTCTATATCTCCATACATATGTTCTGCCCAACCTCTGTCTGTCTCTCTATATCTCCATACATATGTTCTGCCCAACCTCTGTCTGTCTCTCTATATCTCCATACATATGTTCTGCCCAACCTCTGTCTGTCTCTCTATTTGAACAGGAGTCTGCAGGTGTTGATAATATTTGAACAGGATTCTGTTAGTTCATGTGGTTCAATGCAGGTGTTCTGATATAGTGTCAGATGAATTTGACAGGTAGAGGTTTTTGTAGAGTAGACTGGGTCTCTGAACCAGTGTGTAGACTGGCTGCACAGAAATATTCCCCACTGTCTTCAGCTTGTCTCAGTTTGAGGAGATGAAGGTAGGCATCATTCTCTCCATCTCCTTTCACATCAAAATAACCTTTATATGAGGGTTCAACTGTAGGGGTTTTATAGTATGTATACGCTATGAGGTTTAGAGCCGTGTCTCCCACAGAACGCTGGTACCAGAGGATAGTGTCATAGTTGCTGATTCCATGACTGCAATTGAGTGTGACAGAGGCATCAGGCTTAACCAGCAACGCAGAGGGAGACTGGTACACTGATTTACTGAGAGAGACACCTGGGGAGAGAGAGAGAACATTACTTTTATTTTACAGTACATAACAAAGGATTGTACCACCATTTCTCAAGTTTACATAAACGCCTTTGATTAGTAATTACTTGTACACATTTATGCAAATTGTTACACTTTCATGTTTAATAAGTACTGTAGGAAACTATTAAATAAGTGTCACTTAAATGACCTGTGATCCAGAATAGAGGGACAGTGATACTGATAAGAGGTCTGATCATGTTGACTTAGTGATCGTTGGCAACCAACTGACATCTCATCTGAACTGACTGGAGAGGAGGAGGAACAGGAAGTGACCTCATCAGTGACGTAATGACTGAATCCAGCGTGGCATCAGACATCTTGACTGTTATTTTATATTGGAACGGAATCAAATCCAGACCTCTACTGAGACAGAGAATGAGAGAAGGTTTTTGTAGTGTAGACAGGGGAATCTGCAACACTGTGCCTTACTAGCAGCACAGAAATACACTGCACTGTGTTGGGGTCGTCTCAAGTTGAACATGTTCAGAGAGGCATTCTTTGGGCCTTCTCCACTCAAATCCCCACTCATATTGAAATGCTTTTCATATGAACTTTCAATGGTTGGATTGTTATATTGCAGATTTCCAATGAGTTTCAGTGCTGTTTCTCCTTGTGATTTCTGGTACCACAACATTAGTCTGTAGTCTGATTTCTGATGATGGCAGAACAGTTGAACATTCTCTCCAGGTCTGCTGAAGACTGTAGAGGGAGTCTGGTGAACCTCAACACTGATAGAGAGACCTGAGGAGAGATGGAGAGAAGACATTTAATTTGCATAGATAACAGATGAAGATACATAATTGCCATACTGTACATCTAAACAAGTGATCATATCTAAGTCAGATATCTGTTATTACCTGAGAGCCAACAGAGTAAGAGGGATCTGATCATGTTAAGTCTTGAGCTGAACATCAACAACTAACTGACATCTCTAAGTAACACAGAAAATGGAATGAGAAATTGGAACATTTTGACTCCCAGTCAAAGTTAACAACATCAGAGGAACTGAGTCATTCTGAACTCACATGGGAGGAATATATGAAACCGGATATGACATCACAATCCAAACATGGGCGTTAAAGTAATGATCCTCCCAAGTGACTTTAGTTTAAATGTTTGTCCGAAATGGCACCCTATTCCATATATAGTGCACTTATTATGGTGTGGGACGTTTAAAGAAGCCCCATGTCATCCTACAGTACAGACATTTATAGAAGCCCCATGTCATCCTACAGTACAGACATTTATAGAAGCCCCACACCATCCTACAGTACAGACATTTATAGAAGCCCCACACCATCCTACAGTACAGACATTTATAGAAGCCCCATACCATCATACAGTACAGACATTTATAGAAGCCCCATACCATCCTACAGTACAGACATTTATAGAAGCCCCATACCATCATACAGTACAGACATTTATAGAAGCCCCATACCATCATACAGTACAGACATTTATAGAAGCCCCATGTCATCCTACAGTACAGACATTTATAGAAGCCCCACACCATCCTACAGTACAGACATTTATAGAAGCCCCATACCATCATACAGTACAGACATTTATAGAAGCCCCATACCATCATACAGTACAGACATTTATAGAAGCCCCATACCATCTCACAGTACAGACATTTATAGAAGCCCCATACCATCATACAGTACAGACATTTATAGAAGCCCCATACCATCATACAGTACAGACATTTATAGAAGCCCCATACCATCATACAGTACAGACATTTATAGAAGCCCCATACCATCCTACAGTACAGACATTTATAGAAGCCCCATACCATCATACAGTACAGACATTTATAGAAGCCCCATACCATCATACAGTACAGACATTTATAGAAGCCCCATGTCATCCTACAGTACAGACATTTATAGAAGCCCCATACCATCATACAGTACAGACATTTATAGAAGCCCCATACCATCATACAGTACAGACATTTATAGAAGCCCCATACCATCATAGAGTACAGACATTTATAGAGGCCCCATGTCATCCTACAGTACAGACATTTATAGAAGCCCCATACCATCATACAGTACAGACATTTATAGAAGCCCCATACCATCCTACAGTACAGACATTTATAGAAGCCCCATACCATCCTACAGTACAGACATTTATAGAAGCCCCATACCATCCTACAGTACAGACATTTATAGAAGCCCCATACCATCCTACAGTACAGACATTTATAGAAGCCCCATACCATCCTACAGTACAGACATTTATATAAGCCATGTGGTGAGACTGAAACATAGTTGGGGAGAGTGTGTTCTACCTGCTGATACCACAGTATGGTGTTGTAGCTGGGGAGAGTATGTTCTACCTGCTGATACCACAGTATGGTGTTGTAGCTGGGAAGAGTGTGTTCTACCTGCTGATACCACAGTATGGTGTTGTAGCTGGGGAGAGTGTGTTCTACCTGCTGATACCACAGTATGGTGTTGTAGCTGGGGAGAGTGTGTTCCACCTGCTGATACCACAGTATGGTGTTGTAGCTGGGGAGAGTGTGATCCACCTGCTGATACCACAGTATGGTGTTGTAGCTGGGGAGAGTGTGATCCACCAGCTGATACCACAGTATGGTGTTGTAGCTGGGGAGAGTGTGGTCCACCTGCTGATACCACAGTATGGTGTTGTAGCTGGGGAGAGCGTGTGAACAGCACAGGATATCAGTTTCTCCAGAACTCTGAAATACTGAAGATGAAGACTGCAGAACGCTGGAACAGAAGAGGAGAGAGAGATCTGTTTGTTATAGCTACTGGAGTGATTCATACAGGAAATATATGGAATTATAGATTATTTTAGACGGTCTCTAACCCATGATTAAGAATAATAATCCACAAAAAACATAGAGATTCATGTTCATAGGTGTAAAATATCCAACAGTGAAAGATTCTTAGTACAACACTGACTCAAGATGAACATTCAAAAGGACATAGATGTTCTGATCTCAGCCTCCTTCCTACACACACAGTTTACTGTGGTACTGGGTCTGGTGAGTCCACATGGATTTGTTGAGCTGTATCTCCACCTACAGGAAAGACATGATATCATACCATACTGTGTCATGTTGTCCTGTATATCAGAGGGAACCTCTCCTTTCTAATAGGCCAGCTGGTGAGTGTTTTGGTATTGAATCAGTCAGTTACAGTGTGATGTTAATACAGGTGTGATTAGTCTACAGTACACCAGGGAGGAGGTTTTTGTAGAGCAGAGAGGGAGATCTGATGCACTGTGTAAACTAGCAGCACAGTAATACACAGCACTGCTATTTGGAGTTAGTTGATTGATGGTTAAGGTGCCGGTACCATCTGCATTAGCGTCCCCTTCTATATGAAATCCAGTCTCAGGAGATCCAGTTTTCCCATACAGGTATCCTAAAAGCACTAATTCTCTGTAGTTGGATTGCTTGTACCAGAGGATGACATTATAGCCTGATATACTATGTGAACACTCCATCTTAGCCGACTCTCCCTGGTTCTTGTACAGGGCTGCAGGACTCTGGTGAACCTGGTTACTCTGAGAAGAACCTGGAGAGAGAGAGAGAGAGAGAGAGAGAGAGAGAGAGAGAGAGAGAGAGAGAGAGAGAGAGAGAGAGAGAGAGAGAGAGAGAGAGAGAGAGAGAAATCAACAGATAAAGAAACATATTCACCTGAAACATAAAAACCAATCAAATGAGGATATTAGTAGTTGATGAAATCATTGATCTGAATACCTGCAGCCCAGGCTGTGTAACCCATGGTTATGGAGATAAGAATTCTGATCATCTTGACTCCCTGTTAAGGAGACAGAAAGCATGAGACGGACAAACCACTCCACATGAATTAGAGGTGGCTTCTCATCAACTCATCTCAGTGATCTGAGGGATGCTGCCTCCTTATGAGAACATCTAAAGCATAACAGACCTGAGATCAACCCTACAGGAGGAGTCTGTGTATTGACTCAGGGGTGTGAATACTTATTTCAGTGAACAATTTCTAAAAACATGTTTTTACTTTGACATTATGGTGTATTGTGTGGAGATGGGTGAGAAATGTTTTTATGTTATCCATTTTAAAATGCAGGCTGTAACACATGAACATTTGAAATAAGTCAAGGGTACAGTATGAACTAGCAGCACAGTAATACACAGCACTGCTATTTGGAGTTAGTTGATTGATGGTTAAGGTGCTGGGGTTAGAATACGGACCCAATGTTAAGGTTAGCCCAGCTTCAGAAAATGCAGTATTCCCAAACATGTATCTTAAAAACAGTCATTTGATGTTGTTGCTTTGTTTGTACCAGAGCATGACATCATAGCCTGGTATAAGATGTAAACACTCCATCTTAGCCAACTCTCCCTGGTTCTTGTACAGGTCTGCAGGACTCTGGTGAACCTCGATGGAGAGGGAGAGGGAGAGGGAGAGGGAGAGGGACAGGGACAGGGACAGGGAGAGGGAGAAGGAGAGGGAGAGGGAGAGGGAGAGGGAGAGGGAGAGGGAAAGGGAGCGGGAGAGCGAGAGCGAGAGCGAGAGGGAGCCAATATGAGAACAACACATTCACCTGCAGAGAGAGGACCAAAATGAGAATTGGGGAATCTCCATTTACATTTTTTTGTCCAGGACTAGCCTTAATCTGTGTCTTGCAAACTGCCCCTGTATCATTAGGCATTCTGGGAGCAGATCGTTCCTGTAAGGTAGTGGGCACAGAGATCAGGGTCAGGAAGACAGGCTTGCAACAAGGTTATGTTCTAATGTGGTATTTTATTTATAAGTGCAAGATACAGTGGGGAGAACAAGTATTTGATACACTGCCGATTTGGCAGGTTTTCCTACTTACAAAGCATGTAGAGGTCTGTAATTTTTATCATAGGTACTCTTCAACTGTGAGAGACGGAATCTAAAACAAAAATCCAGAAAATCACATTGTATGATTTTTTTATAATTAATTTGCATTTTATTGCATGACATAAGTATTTGATCACCTACCAACCAGTAAGAATTCCGGCTCTCACAGACCTGTTAGTTTTTCTATAAGACTCCCTCCTGTTCTCCACTCATTACCTGTATTAACTGCACCTGTTTGAACTCATTACCTGTATAAAAGACACCTGTCCACACACTCAATCAAACAGACTCCAACCTCTCCACAATGGCCAAGACCAGAGAGCTGTGTAAGGACATCAGGGATAAAATTGTAGACCTGCACAAGGCTGGGATGGGCTACAGGACAATAGGCAAGCAGCTTGGTGAGAAGGCAACAACTGTTGGAGCAATTATTAGAAAATGGAAGAAGTTCAAGATGACGGTCAATCTCCCTCGGTCTGGGGCACCATGCAAGATCTCACCTCGTGGGGCATCAATGATCATGAGGAAGGTGAGGGATCAGCCCAGAACTACACGGCAGGACCTGGTCAATGACCTGAAGAGAGCTGGGACCACAGTCTCAAAGAAAACCATTAGTAACACACTACGCCGTCATGGATTAAAATCCTGCAGCGCACGCAAGGTCCCCCTGCTCAAGCCAGAGCATGTCCAGGCCAATCTGAAGTTTGCCAATGACCATCTGGATGATCCAGAGGAGGAATGGGAGAAGGTCATGTGGTCTGATGAGACAAAAATAGAGCTTTTTGGTCTAAACTCCACTCGCCGTGTTTGGAGGAAGAAGAAGGATGAGTACAACCCCAAGAACACCATCCCAACCGTGAAGCATGGAGGTGGAAAAATCATTCTTTGGGGATGCTTTTCTGCAAAGGGGACAGGACGACTGCACCGTATTGAGGGGAGGATGGATGGGGCCATGTATCGCGAGATCTTGGCCAACAACCTCCTTCCCTCAGTAAGAGCATTGAAGAAGGGTCGTGGCTGGGTCTTCCAGCATGACAACGACCCGAAACACACAGCCAGGGCAACTAAGGAGTGGCTCTGTAAGAAGCATCTCAAGGTCCTGGAGTGGCCTAGCCAGTCTCCAGTCCTGAACCCAATAGAAAATCTTTGGAGGGAGCTGAAAGTCCGTATTGTCCAGCGACAGCCCCGAAACCTGAAGGATCTGTATGGAGGAGTGGGCCAAAATCCCTGCTGCAGTGTGTGAAAACCTGGTCAAGAACTACAGGGAACATATGATCTCTGTAATTGCAAACAAAGGTTTCTGTACCAAATATTAAGTTCTGCTTTTCTGATGTATCAAATACTTATGTCATGCAATAAAATGCAAATTAATTACTTAAAAATCATACAATGTGATTTTCTGGATTTTTGTTTTAGATTCCGTCACTCACAGTTGAACAGTACCTATGATAAAAATTACAGACTTCTACATGCTTTGTAAGTGGGAAAACCTGCAATATCGGCAGTGTATCAAATACTTGTTCTCCCCACTGTAGATTGTACGTTTGTTTATCCCATGTGTAACTCTGTGTTGTTGTTTTTGTCTCACTGCTTTGCTTTGTCTTGGCCAGGTCGCAGTTGTAAATGAGAACTTGTTCTCAACTGGCCTACCTGGTTAAATAAAGGTGAAATAAAAAATAAATAAAAAAAAGTGGAGGAGTGATGAGTGTCTCCTGGATGAAGCTCTTCAGTGAAAGGAGAGTGGCTGTTGTTGAAGTAGCAAGTTTCCTTGAGGGTGGTGGTTGGTGAGAGTGTTCGAGGGAGTGTCAGGAAGCCTGTACTGTAAAGCTTGCTGATTGGACCTCACTGTGAACATGACAAGAGTTAGAGGTCCCCCTACAGTATGTGATGAGACCATCTCTTATTATATTCCATCCTATTGAAACTATGGGGTTTTTGTGCAGCTGTACATGTTGTCTGTATCACTGTGTTTACTAACAGCACAGAAGTACATGCCGCTGTCTCCTGCCTCCAACTTCTTCACTGTGAAAGATCCACTCTCAGCTACAGTCTTGTTGGCTGAGAATTTGTCTTCACTGAAATCCCCTGAATACTCAGCTTTGGAACTGGGAGTAGTGAAGGCTACCTGCTTCATTCCCTCTCCTGGAGGCTGTCTGTACCAGTACATCTGGAAGTAACTTAGACCCTTAGTGTGGCTGCAGTTCATCTGAACATCACGGTCTTTCAGTCCCCAGAGTATGGTTGGTGTCTGAGTGACTTCACTCCCCTCAACAAGACCTGTAAGGATACAGTGAGAATGAAATCAATAGAGTTAGTTAGACCTGAATACATCAAGACTCAGGTGAAGAGAACGTATGCTTGGAAACATCAATATCTATAACTATAGAAGGCTGTCATTGTAAATAAGAATTTAGTTCTTAACTTTCCTGGTTGAATAAATGAAACATTATGAAACTGTACCTCTATCACAGAACAGTAAGACAGTAATAGTGAAGAGAAAGGTGAACATGTTTGATCACGTTATATGTGAGACTGCTGGAAAGACTGTCACATCGATGAATACATGTCAATCAGTAGTCCACAGCAGGTTTCACCATATTGAACATGACAGTGAAGTGGGAGGGACACTGATGATCTGAATACATCATGCAAACTGTAGAGACATTCACATTATTAAAGTTACAGCTCTCCCTACAGGACATGATGAGAACATCAGCTCTTTACATATGATATTCTATCCTATAGAGCTCGCCATCTTGTAGTCCTAAAAAAAGGAAATGAGTCAGCATTTTCTACCTCTGGTTCGTTGGCCATTGCTATGGGAGAAATGAAGGGGGAAAATCATGTGGTTTTGGGGTATAAGGTCTGAGGTTCACACAGGCTTTGGAGATCTTATACTTTTTGTTCTATGAGATAATATCAGTCAGTTAACATGACCTTTAGGAATTAGGAAGCCTTTATCTGCTCAAAATAAGTCTGTTGCATAAAGTTATTAAGAGTCAGAGAAATTAGTCACAATATTTTCACGTCACTACACTAAACCCCCGCAAACTAGTCTTCTACAGTCCACCAAAAAGCTCGTTAGCTTATTAAGATTTCTGCGTACCAGCTCGAATGAAAACGCATTGATGATATATTGTTTTGCTGCAGGTTGTAACCATATCTCTTCAGCTTGAAGGGGCTCGTTTTATCAGTTCCCCAACAATAAAACTGGATTTCAATACTGGGGGTTTAGTGCAGCTGTACTTGTTATATTATATCAACACTGGGGGTTTAGTGCAGCTGTACTTGTTATATTATATCAACACTGGGGGTTTAGTGCAGCTGTACTTGTTATATTATATCAACACTGGGGGTTTAGTGCAGCTGTACTTGTTATATTATATCAACACTGGGGGTTTAGTGCAGCTGTACTTGTTATATTATATCAACACTGGGGGTTTAGTGCAGCTGTACTTTTGTATTTATTAAGGTTCCCCATTAGTTCCTGCCAAAGCAGCAGCTACTCTTCCTGGGGTTTATTATGAATCCCCATTAGTTAATCCCAAGGCAGCAGATACTCTTAAGGCAGGTACAGTTGAAGTTGGAAGTTTACATACACCTTAGCCAAATATATTTAAACTCAGTTTTTCACAATTCCTGACATTTAATCCTAGTAAAAATTCCCTGTTTTAGGTCAGTTAGGATCACCACTTTATTGTAAGAATGTGAAATGTCAGAATAATAGCAGAGAGAATGATTTATTTCAGCTTGTATTTCTTTCATCACATTCCCAGTGGGTCAGAAGTTTACATACACTCAATTAGTATTTGGTAGCATTGCCTTTTATTTGTTTAACTTGGGTCAAATGTTTCGGGTAGCCTTCCACAAGCTTCCCACAATAAGTTGGGTGAATTTTGGCCCATTCCTCCTGACAGAACTGGTGTAACTGAGTCAGGTTTGTAGGCCTCCTTGCTCGCACACGCTTTTTCAGTTCTGCCCACACATTTTCTATAGGGTTGAGGTCAGGACTTTGTGATGGCCACTCCAATACCTTGACTTTGTTGTCCTTAAGCCATTTTGCCACAACTTTGGAAGTATGCTTGGGGTCGTTGTCCATTTGGAAGACCCATTTGCGACCAAGCTTTAACTTCCTGACTGATGTCTTGAGATGTTGCTTCAATATATCCACATAACTTTCCTTCCTCATGATGCCATCTATTTTGTGAAGTGCACCAGTCCCTCCTGCAGCAAAGCACCCCCACAACATGATGCTGCCACCCCCGTGCTTCATGGTTGGGATGGTGTTCTTCGGCTTGCAAGCCTCCCCCTTTTTCCTCCAAACATAACGATGGTAAATATGGCCAAACAGTTGTATTTTTGTTTCATCAGACCAGAGGACATTTCTCCAAAAAGTACGATCTTTGTCCCCATGTGCAGTTGCCAACTGTAGTCTGGCTTTTTTATGGCAGTTTTGGAGCAGTGGCTTCTTCCTTGCTGAGCGGCCTTTCAGCTTATTACGATATAGGACTCGTTTTACTGTGGATATAGATACTTTTGTACCAGCATCTTCACAAGGTCCTTTGCTGTTGTTCTGGGATTGATTTGCACTTTTTGCACTAAAGTACGTTCATTTCTAGGAGACAGAACGTGTCTCCTTCCTGAGCGGTATGACGGCTGCGTGGTCCCATGATGTTTATACTTGCGTACTATTGTTTGTACAGATGAATGTGGTACCTTCAGGCATTTGGAAATTGCTCCCAAGGATGAACCAGACTTATGGACGTCTACAATTTTTTTTCTGAGGTCTTGGCTGATTTATTTGGAATTTCCCATGATGTCGAGCAAAGAGGCACTGAGTTTGAAGGTAGGCTTTGAAATACATCCACAGGTACACCGCAAATTGACTCAAATTATGTCAATTAGCCTATCAGAAGCTTCTAAAGCCATGACATAATTTTCTGGAATTTTCCAAGCTGTTTAAAGGCACAGTCAACGTGGTGTATGTAAACTTCTGAACCACTGGAATTATGATATAGTGAATTATAAGTGAAATAATCTTTACTTCATAGTGAACCACTACTTCTCAGGAGAGGCATTTGAACGTAAAGCTTGTTGCCATCGGACTCTGGAGCAGTGGAAACGCCTTCTCTGGAGTGATGAATCACCCTTCACTATCAGGCAGTCTGACGAATGAATCTGAGTTTGGCGGATGGCAGGAGAACGCTACCTGCCCCAATGCATAGTGCCAACTGTAAAGTTTGGTGGAGGAGGAATAATGGTCTGGGGCTGTTGTTCATGTTTTTTTGGGCTAATCCCCTTAGTTCCAGGGAAGGCTACAGCATATAGCCTTAAAGCTACAGCATACAATGACATTCTAGACCATTCTGTGCATCCAACTTTGTGGCAACAGTTTGGGGAACTTAGAGATGAGAAACCTTTTGAGGCAATTAGATATTTTCAGTCTGGAGAAACACCAGGGCTTGATGGTATACCAGTAGAGGTCCTATCACAGTTCCCTTTTCAGTCTGGAGAAACACCAGGGGTTGATGGTATACCAGTAGAGGTCCTATCACAGTTCACTTTTCAGTCTGGAGAAACACCAGGGCTTGATGGTATACCAGTAGAGGTCCTATCACAGTTCACTTTTCAGTCTGGAGAAACACCAGGGCTTGATGGTATACCAGTAGAGATCCTATCACAGTTCACTTTTCAGTCTGGAAAAACACCAGGGGTTGATGGTATACCAGTAGAGGTCCTATCACAGTTCACTTTTCAGTCTGGAAAAACACCAGGGGTTGATGGTATACCAGTAGAGGTCCTATCACAGTTCACTTTTCAGTTTGGAGAAACACCAGGGGTTGATGGTATACCAGTAGAGGTCCTATCACAGTTCACTTGCTTACTACTCCAGACAACTCGTTTGAGCAAAAAATATAAATATTTTATTTGGAATGCTAAGCCAGAAAAAATTAAACATGTCTTTTCATACTGTATTCTGAATATTAAATATTAAAGCACTAAACCTCTCACTAAAAGCCGAAACTTCACACAATGCAAGAGTTCCACCATCCGTCCATCCGTCCAATCGACACAGTACTGGCCACAGAAACTGTGTTCTTTCTGAGATAAAAAGTCTCAGATGAAAACCAAATTGCGTGGGGTTTTTAAAACTTGCGCTGTTTAAATATATACAAAGCGGTACTGGTCAATGACTTTATCACTGACAATAAACTGGACATAATGTGCCTTACGGAGACCTGGCAAAAGCAAAATGAGTTTTACGAACTCAATCAATCAATCCCAGCTGGCCACACATACATTAGCCAACCTCTGACTTCTGGGCGTGGAGGCGGCGTTGCACTACTGTTTTGCGATTTACCTCAATACACCTCATTTGAATATCTTGCCTTTAAACTCATCCGCTCTCAACCTCTGATTGTTTTAACCATTTATAACCTCCAAAACCGTCTGAATTAGTTTTTACTGAATTATCTTCACTACTGACGTCTGTCTCTGCCGTGTCTCCCAATATTTGTATTGTGGGCGAATTAATATTCATGTCGACAAAATAGACACCTGCAATTTTGCTGCTGATTTGATGTCTTTCCTCAACGGTTTTGATATCACGCAGAATGCTGCTGATTTCATGTCTTTCCTCAACGGTTTTGATATCACGCAGAATGCTGCTGATTTCATGTCTTTCCTCAACGGTTTTGATATCACGCAGAATGCTGTTGATTTCATGTCTTTCCTCAACGGTTTTGATATCACGCAGAATGTCACTTTCCCCTCATAACAAAGGTCACATTATTGACTTAGTTTGTTCCCTTCCATATTGTTGATGGCATCTCCCTATTTCTGACCACAAACCTGTTCTGTTTGACATCCCTGTTCCGCTTTCTATCCAACGTGTCAACCGTAACATCAGATTTAGAAATACAAAGAACATAAACCCCACTGATCTCTCCAGCCTTATTGAATCATACCCCAGTCCTGTTTCCTTCTCCCCGTCTGAACTCACTACCCACTACAACACCTGTCTGTCCTCCTCCCTCGACACCCTTGCTCCCCTTTAAACCCTCTCAGTTTCCTTCACCCACACTGCTCCCTGGTACACCCCTGAGCTACAGCAGTTAAAAACCGCTCAGTTTCCTTCACCCACACTGCTCCCTGGTACACCCCTGAGCTACGGCAGTTAAAACCCGCTCAGTTTCCTTCACCCACACTGCTCCCTGGTACACCCCTGAGCCACGGCAGTTAAAAACCGCTCAGTTTCCTTCACCCACACTGCTCCCTGGTACACCCCTGAGCTACGGCAGTTAAAAACCGCTCAGTTTCCTTCACCCACACTGCTCCCTGGTACACCCCTGAGCTACGGCAGTTAAAAACCGCTCAGTTTCCTTCACCCACACTGCTCCCTGGTACACCCCTGAGCTACGGCAGTTAAAAACCGCTCAGTTTCCTTCACCCACACTGCTCCCTGGTACACCCCTGAGCTACGGCAGTTAAAAACCGCTCAGTTTCCTTCACCCACACTGCTCCCTGGTACACCCCTGAGCTACGGCAGTTAAAAACCGCTCAGTTTCCTTCACCCACACTGCTCCCTGGTACACCCCTGAGCTACGGCAGTTAAAAACCGCTCAGTTTCCTTCACCCACACTGCTCCCTGGTACACCCCTGAGCTACGGCAGTTAAAAACCGCTCAGTTTCCTTCACCCACACTGCTCCCTGGTACACCCCTGAGCTACGGCAGTTAAAAACCGCTGGACGGCAACTTGAACGGTTATACAAAAGAACTGGTCTTGAAATTCACTCCCAAGCATACAAGGATCACCTTACCAACTACAAAAATCTTATTTCAGCTGCTAAAACATCCTTCTACTCTGACATCATCAATGCTGGAAACAACTCTAAAGTCCTATTCTCCACAGTCAATCGTCTCCTTCAGCTCCCTGCCAGCCTCCCTGTTGATCCCTCCCCCGAACAATCCAACAAGTTCCTTACCTTTTTCAACACTAAAATCTTCAATATTCATCAACACCTACTCAACATCACTACCACCTCAGACAACCTTTCTTGGATGAAAACTACAGAAATACCAGTCCATACCACCTGCTTCTCCGACTTCATACCAGCCACAGAAAACTCTGTTATTGATATTGTCTGTAAATCAAAATCATCCACCTCTCATCTTGACCCCATGCCCACTAGCCTTGTTAAAGCATGCCTTCCCTCCATCTCACCCCTACTCACTCGCCTAATCAACTCCAGTCTCAGCACCGGCCCTTGTCAAAATCACCAACAACCTCCTCCGTGCAGCTGACTCTGGCCTGCTATCCATCCTCATCCTCGTGGACCTGAGTGCAGCCTTTGATACTATTTCCCATCCACTCCTCCTGGAACGTCTGGCTGGTATTAGTGTCACGGGTGTTGCTCTCTCCTGGTTCTCTTCCTACCTCATTGACCGTCAACAATTTGTCAATATATATAATCACCGATCACAGTGTGTAGCTGTCACTCAAGGTGTCCCCCAGGGGTCAGTGCTCGGACCACTCCTCTTCATTATATACCTCCTTCCTCTGGGGTTGATCATGCGACACCACAACATCAACTTCCACTGCTATGCCGATGACACCCAGCTCTACCTCTCCACCAAACCCACCTCCTCCCTACCACCCATCTCCCTCATCACTTGCCTTCAAGATATCCGTAGCTGGATGAACACTAACTTCCTCAAACTCAACAGCGACAAGACGGAGGTCATTCTCATCGGCTCCAAATCTTTACTCTCCAAACACCAAAACCTCAGCATCACCATTGACGGCTCCCCGGTCCCTTTGACTTCTAAAGTAAAAAGCCTCGGTGTCACCCTAGACAACACTCTTTCCTTCAAATCACACTTAAAAACCATCACCCGGACAGCTCTCACTCTAACCCTAACCAACCCTCCAGTTCATCAGCAGTGTACTGCACTGTCCTCTAACCCTAACCAACCCTCCAGGTGAGCAGCATGGAAACGCAAGGAGGTATGAAACAAGGAGGTATGACACAAGGAGGTATGAAACAAGGAGGTATGACACAAGGAGGTATGACACAAGGTGGTATGAAACAAGGAGGTATGACACAAGGAGGTATGAAACAAGGAGGTATGACACAAGGAAGTATGAAACAAGGAGGTATGAAACAAGGAGGTATGAAACAAGGAGGTATGACACAAGGAGGTATGACACAAGGAAGTATGAAACAAGGAGGTATGACACAAGGAGGTATGACACAAGGAGGTATGCCACAAGGAGGTATGAAACAAGGAGGTATGACACAAGGAGGTATGACACAAGGAGGTATGACACAAGGAGGTATGACACAAGGAGGCCAGCATTAACAATGTTCCCTATACCTATCATGAGGTTGCTACAACCTAGCCTATGGATGAAAGTTTACAATGTAGCTGCACAGGTCGAGATAAAATTGTGAGTAATCAGGTTGACAGACATTCAATACCACCTTGCACACTTGCCTGCATCTAGCTGATCTAAGGTGTAATGAGTAGTCCAACAATTGCAAACAAGAGTTTCTATTGGACGAATTCAGGCATGTTTATCCCCGTTTCATTCCATTTGCTTCCTTTTAAGAAAAGTTTTTCAACAGAATCGGCGGAATTAGGATACCCTGTCATCCGCAAACACAGTTCACTGTCATAGCAGCCACATGCAAATAGCATGGTCCCATTGATCGTTGTATAATTCCTTCTCGCATCTACACGCTCTCCTCTCACCTTTTCCCTTCTCTTGTGGACTTCAGTGCACAACACATCAGCTGTCTGTGACCAGGATAAATAACCTTTCCAAGGCAAACCTTCATATCATAACCGCTAACTGCTACAAGTCAAGTCAACAACATAGCTACTAGAAGTAACGTGCTAGTAAACCCGCTACAATCAAGCTGTACAGTGTACATCAAGCAAAACTAAAAGCTTACCTTGACTTGGAAGAGTTCCAGTGTTGGATAGCCATAGCGAGTTAGGTAAAATAGCATTTTGAGACGGATGTTTGAGTAGGCTAAACTAGCTGGCTGCATTCGCTAGCAGAGTAAGTGAACGTGAAAGTAAAAAAAGACAATGAAACATAGCTAGCGCTCTCTCTCTCTTGCTTCGCCTTCATTTTTGAAGAAATGAATTTGTTGAAAACTGTTCATTGTCTTTCTCTCTCTGAGTAAACTACTCACCACATGTTATACACTGCAGTGCTAGCTAGCTGTAGCTTATGCTTTCAGTACTACATTCATTCTCTGATCCTTTGATTGGCTGGACAACATGTCAGTTCATGCTGCAAGAGCTCTGATAGGTTGGAGGACGTCTTCCGGAAGTTGTTATAATTACTGTGTAAGTCTATTGAAGCGGGTGAGAACCATGAGCCTCCAAGGTTTTGTATTGAAGTCAATGTACCCAGAGGAGGATGGAAACTAGCTGTCCACCATGGTGCTACCCTACAGAGTGCTGTTGAGGCTACTGTAGACCTTCATTGCAAAACAGTGTGTTTTAATCAATTATTTGGTGACGTGAATATATTTAATATATCTTTCACTACTTAAATTTTTGTGAAATTCACTGAGGAGGATGATAGTAATGAGGATGTTTAGTATTGAGGATGATAGTAATGAGGATGTTTAGTATTGAGGATGGTTAGTAATGAGGATGTTTAGTATTGAGGATGGTTAGTAATGAGGATGTTTAGTATTGAGGATGTTTAGTATTGTGGATGTTTAGTAATGAGGATGTTCAGTATTGAGGATGGTTAGTAATGAGGATGTTTAGTATTGAGGATGTTTAGTATTGTGGATGTTTAGTAATGAGGATGTTTAGTATTGAGGATGGTTAGTAATGAGGATGTTTAGTATTGAGGATGTTTAGTATTGTGGATGTTTAGTAATGAGGATGTTTAGTATTGAGGATGGTTAGTAATGAGGATGTTTAGTATTGAGGATGGTTAGTAATGAGGATGTTTAGTATTGAGGATGTTAAGTATTGTGGATACATATGTTCTGCCCAACCTCTGTCTGTCTCTCTATATCTCCATACATATGTTCTGCCCAACCTCTGTCTGTCTCTCTATATCTCCATACATATGTTCTGCCCAACCTCTGTCTGTCTCTCTATATCTCCATACATATGTTCTGCCCAACCTCTGTCTGTCTCTCTATATCTCCATACATATGTTCTGCCCAACCTCTGTCTGTCTCTCTATATCTCCATACATATGTTCTGCCCAACCTCTGTCTGTCTCTCTATATCTCCATACATATGTTCTGCCCAACCTCTGTCTGTCTCTCTATATCTCCATACATATGTTCTGCCCAACCTCTGTCTGTCTCTCTATATCTCCATACATATGTTCTGCCCAACCTCTGTCTGTCTCTCTATTTGAACAGGAGTCTGTTGGTTCATGTGGTTTAATGCAGGTGTTGATAATATTTGAACAGGATTCTGTTAGTTCATGTGGTTCAATGCAGGTGTTCTGATATAGTGTCAGATGAATTTGACAGGTAGAGGTTTTTGTAGAGTAGACTGGGTCTCTGAACCAGTGTGTAGACTGGCTGCACAGAAATATTCCCCACTGTCTTCAGCTTGTCTCAGTTTGAGGAGATGAAGGTAGGCATCATTCTCTCCATCTCCTTTCACATCAAAATAACCTTTATATGAGGGTTCAACTGTAGGGGTTTTATATTGTGTATACGCTATGAGGTTTAGAGCCGTGTCTCCCACAGAACGCTGGTACCAGAGGATAGTGTCATAGTTGCTGATTCCATGACTGCAATTGAGTGTGACAGAGGCATCAGGCTTAACCAGCAACGCAGAGGGAGACTGGTACACTGATTTACTGAGAGAGACACCTGGGGAGAGAGAGAGAACATTACTTTTATTTTACAGTACATAACAAAGGATTGTACCACCATTTCTCAAGTTTACATAAACGCCTTTGATTAGTAATTACTTGTACACATTTATGCAAATTGTTACACTTTCTATTAAATAAGTGTCACTTAAATGACCTGTGATCCAGAATAGAGGGACAGTGATACTGATAAGAGGTCTGATCATGTTGACTTAGTGATCGTTGGCAACCAACTGACATCTCATCTGAACTGACTGGAGAGGAGGAGGAACAGGAAGTGACCTCATCAGTGACGTAATGACTGAATCCAGCGTGGCATCAGACATCTTGACTGTTATTTTATATTGGAACGGAATCAAATCCAGACCTCTACTGAGACAGAGAATGAGAGAAGGTTTTTGTAGTGTAGACAGGGGAATCTGCAACACTGTGCCTTACTAGCAGCACAGAAATACACTGCACTGTGTTGGGGTCGTCTCAAGTTGAACATGTTCAGAGAGGCATTCTTTGGGCCTTCTCCACTCAAATCCCCACTCATATTGAAATGCTTTTCATATGAACTTTCAATGGTTGGATTGTTATAATACAGATTTCCAATGAGTTTCAGTGCTGTTTCTCCTTGTGATTTCTGGTACCACAACATTAGTGTGTAGTCTGATTTCTGATGATGGCAGAACAGTTGAACATTCTCTCCAGGTCTGCTGAAGACTGTAGAGGTGAACCTCAACACTGATAGAGAGACCTGAGGAGATGGAGAGAAGACATTTAATTTGCATAGATAACAGATGAAGATACATAATTGCCATACTGTACATCTAAACAAGTGATCATATCTAAGTCAGATTACTGTTATTACCTGAGAGCCAACAGAGTAAGAGGGATCTGATCATGTTAAGTCTTGAGCTGAACATCAACAACTAACTGACATCTCTAAGTAACACAGAAAATGGAATGAGAAATTGGAACATTTTGACTCCCAGTCAAAGAGAACAACATCAGAGGAACTGAGTCATTCTGAACTCACATGGGAGGAATATATGAAACCGGATATGACATCACAATCCAAACATGGGCGTTACAGTAATGATCCTCCCAAGTGACTTTAGTTTAATTGTTTGTCCGAAATGGCACCCTATTCCATATATAGTGCATTTATTATGGTGTGGGACGTTTAAAGAAGCCCCATGTCATCCTACAGTACAGACATTTATAGAAGCCCCATGTCATCCTACAGTACAGACATTTATAGAAGCACCATACCATCCTACAGTACAGACATTTATAGAAGCCCCATGTCATCCTACAGTACAGACATTTATAGAAGCCCCATGTCATCCTACAGTACAGACATTTATAGAAGCCCCACACCATCATACAGTACAGACATTTATAGAAGCCCCATACCATCCTACAGTACAGACATTTATAGAAGCCCCATACCATCATACAGTACAGACATTTATAGAAGCCCCATACCATCATACAGTACAGACATTTATAGAAGCCCCATGTCATCCTACAGTACAGACATTTATAGAAGCCCCACACCATCCTACAGTACAGACATTTATAGAAGCCCCATACCATCATACAGTACAGACATTTATAGAAGCCCCATACCATCATACAGTACAGACATTTATAGAAGCCCCATGTCATCCTACAGTACAGACATTTATAGAAGCCCCGTACCATCATACAGTACAGACATTTATAGAAGCCCCATACCATCATACAGTACAGACATTTATAGAAGCCCCATACCATCATAGAGTACAGACATTTATAGAAGCCCCATGTCATCCTACAGTACAGACATTTACAGAAGCCCCATACCATCATACAGTACAGACATTTATAGAAGCCCCATACCATCCTACAGTACAGACATTTATAGAAGCCCCATACCATCCTACAGTACAGACATTTATAGAAGCCCCATACCATTCTACAGTACAGACATTTATATAAGCCATGTGGTGAGACTGAAACATAGTTGGGGAGAGTGTGTTCTACCTGCTGATACCACAGTATGGTGTTGTAGCTGGGGAGAGTGTGTTCTACCTGCTGATACCACAGTATGGTGTTGTAGTTGGGGAGAGTGTGTTCCACCTGCTGATACCACAGTATGGTGTTGTAGCTGGGGAGAGTGTGTTCCACCTGCTGATACCACAGTATGGTGTTGTAGCTGGGGAGAGTGTGTTCTACCTGCTGATACCACAGTATGGTGTTGTAGCTGGGGAGAGTGTGTTCCACCTGATGATACCACAGTATGGCGTTGTAGTTGGGGAGAGCGTGTTCCACCTGATGATACCACAGTATTGTGTTGTAGCTGGGGAGAGTGTGTTCCACCTGCTGATACCACAGTATGGTGTTGTAGCTGGGGAGAGTGTGTTCTACCTGCTGATACCACAGTATGGTGTTGTAGCTGGGGAGAGTGTGTTCTACCTGCTGATACCACAGTATGGTGTTGTAGCTGGGGAGAGTGTGTTCTACCTGCTGATACCACAGTATGGTGTTGTAGCTGGGGAGAGTGTGTTCTACCTGCTGATACCACAGTATGGTGTTGTAGCTGGGGAGAGTGTGTTCCACCTGCTGATACCACAGTATGGTGTTGTAGCTGGGGAGAGCGTGTGAACAGGATAGGATATCAGTTTCTCCAGAACTCTGAAATACTGAAGATGAAGACTGCAGAACGCTGGAACAGAAGAGGAGAGAGAGATCTGTTTGTTATAGCTACTGGAGTGATTCATACAGGAAATATATGGAATTATAGATTATTTTAGACGGTCTCTAACCCATGATTAAGAATAATAATCCACAAAAAACATAGAGATTCATGTTCATAGGTGTAAAATATCCAACAGTGAAAGATTCTTAGTACAACACTGACTCAAGATGAACATTCAAAAGGACATGGATGTTCAGATCTCAGCCTCCTTCCTACACACACAGTTTACTGTGGTACTGGGTCTGGTGAGTCCACATGGATTTGTTGAGCTGTATCTCCACCTACAGGAAAGACATGATATCATACCATACTGTGTCATGTTGTCCTGTATATCAGAGGGAACCTCTCCTTTCTAATAGGCCAGCTGGTGAGTGTTTTGGTATTGAATCAGTCAGTTACAGTGTGATGTTAATACAGGTGTGATTAGTCTACAGTACACCAGGGAGGAGGTTTTTGTAGAGCAGAGAGGGAGATCTGATGCACTGTGTAAACTAGCAGCACAGTAATACACAGCACTGCTATTTGGAGTTAGTTGATTGATGGTTAAGGTGCCGGTACCATCTGCATTAGCGTCCCCTTCTATATGAAATCCAGTCTCAGGATATCCAGTTTTCAGAAACAGGTATCCTAAAAGCACTAATTCTCTGTAGTTGGATTGCTTGTACCAGAGGATGCGATTATAGCCTGATATACTATGTGAACACTCCATCTTAGCCGACTCTCCCTGGTTCTTGTACAGGCCTGCAGGACTCTGGTGAACCTGGTTACTCTGAGAAGAACCTGGAGAGAGACAGAGACACAGAGAGACACAGAGAGGGAGAGACAGAGAGAGAGAAAGAGAGAGACAGAGAGAGAGAGAGAGAAAACAACAGATAAAGAAACATATTCACCTGAAACATAAAAACCAATCAAATGAGGATATTAGTAGTTGATGAAATCATTGATCTGAATACCTGCAGCCCAGGCTGTGTAACCCATGGTTATGGAGATAAGAATTCTGATCATCTTGACTCCCTGTTAAGGAGACAGAAAGCATGAGACGGACAAACCACTCCACATGAATTAGAGGTGGCTTCTCATCAACTCATCTCAGTGATCTGAGGGATGCTGCCTCCTTATGAGAACATCTAAAGCATAACAGACCTGAGATCAACCCTACAGGAGGAGTCTGTGTATTGACTCAGGGGTGTGAATACTTATTTCAGTGAACAATTTCTAAAAACATGTTTTTACTTTGACATTATGGTGTATTGTGTGGAGATGGGTGAGAAATGTTTTTATGTTATCCATTTTAAAATGCAGGCTGTAACACATGAACATTTGAAATAAGTCAAGGGTACAGTATGAACTAGCAGCACAGTAATACACAGCACTGCTATTTGGAGTTAGTTGATTGATGGTTAAGGTGCTGGGGTTAGAATACGGACCCAATGTTAAGGTTAGCCCAGCTTCAGAAAATGCAGTATTCCCAAACATGTATCTTAAAAACAGTCATTTGATGTTGTTGCTTTGTTTGTACCAGAGCATGACATCATAGCCTGGTATAAGATGTGAACAGAGAGAGAGAGAGAGAGAGAGAGAGAGAGAGAGAGAGCGAGAGAGAGAGAGAGAGCGAGAGAGAGGATATTTTATTCAGTTCGTAGATTTGTTAGAGCTGCTAGGTTAATCAGAACTCTGAACATGATGAAGATGATGATGAATTTTCTGAGGAAGATGATGATGAGGACTACTTCTCAGACAGAGTTCAGTGTGTCAAATCGTAGGGCCTGTTGTCCGTTCCTCTGGCAGTCTCTATGGGGTGCCACAGGGTTCAATTCATGGGCCGACTCTATTCTCTATATATATCAATGATGTGGTTCTCGTTGCTGGTTTCCCTCTGATCCATCTCTACACAGACGACACCATTCTGTATACATCTGGCCCTCACAACAAATTTGACTCCACACCCACTGGCTCCAGGTCATCTATAAGTCTTTACTAGGTAAATCCCCGCCTTATATCAGCTCGCTGGTCACCATAGCAACGCTCACCCGTAGCATGCGCTCCAGCAGGTATATCTCACTGGTCATCCCAAAAGCCAACAACTCCTTTGGCCGCCATTCCTTCCAGTCCTCTGCTGCCAATGACTGGAACCAATTGCAAAAATCATTGAAGCTGTAGACTACCATCTCCCTCAATAACTTTAAGCATCAGCTGTCAGAGCAGCTTACCGATCACTGCACCTGTATACAGCCCATCTGTAAATAGCCCATCCTACTACCTCATCCCCATATTTATTATTTTTGTTCATTTGCACCTCAGTATCTCTATTTGCACATCATCATCTGCACATCTATCACTCCAGTGTTAATGCTAATTTGTAAATTTTTCGCCACTATGGCCTATTTATTGTCCTACCTTCCAAATCTGACTACATTTGCACTCTGTATATAGATTTTCTATTGTGTTTTCGACTGTTTGTTTAATGTGTAACTCTGTGTTGTTTTTGTCTCACTGCTTTGCTTTGTCTTGGCCAGGTCGCAGTTGTAAATGAGAACTTGTTCTCAACTGACCTACCTGGTTAAATAAAGGTGAAATAAAAATAAATAAATAAAAGTGGAGGAGTGGTAAGAGTGTCTCCTGGATGAAGCTCTTCAGTGAAAGGAGAGTGGCTGTTGTTGAAGTAGCAAGTTTCCTTGAGGGTGGTGGTTGGTGAGAGTGTTAGAGGGAGTGTCAGGAAGCCTGTACTGTAAAGCTTGCTGATTGGACCTCACTGTGAACATGACTAGAGTTAGAGGTCCCCCTACAGTATGTGATGAGACCATCTCTTATTATATTCCATCCTATTGAAACTATGGGGTTTTTGTGCAGCTGTACATGTTGTCTGTATCACTGTGTTCACTAACAGCACAGAAGTACATGCCGCTGTCTCCTGCCTCCAACGTCTTCACTGTGAAAGATCCACTCTCAGCTACAGTCTTAACAGTTGGATATTTGTCTTCACCGAAGGCTCCATAGTCTGGTTTGCCATAACTACTTGTGAAAACTACCTGCTTCATTCCCTCTCCTGGACGCTGTCTGTACCAGTACATCTGGTTATGGTTTTGATCCTTAGTGTGGCTGCAGTTCATCTGAACATCACTGTCTTTCAGTCCCCAGAGTATGGTTGGTGTCTGAGTGACTTCACTCCCCTCAACAAGACCTGTAAGGATACAGTGAGAATGAAATCAATAGAGTTAGGTACAGTTAGACCTGAATACATCAAGACTCAGGTGAAGAGAACGTATGCTTGGAAACATCAATATCTATAATTATAGAAGGCTGTCATTGTAAATAAGAATTTAGTTCTTAACTTTCCTGGTTGAATAAATGAAACATTATGAAACTGTACCTCTATCACAGAACAGTAAGACAGTAATAGTGAAGAGAAAGGTGAACATGTTTGATCACGTTATATGTGAGACTGCTGGAAAGACTGTCACATAGATGAATACATGTCAATCAGTAGTCCACAGCAGGTTTCACCATATTGAACATGACAGTGAAGTGGGAGGGACACTGATGATCTGAATACATCATGCAAACTGTAGAGACATTCACATTATTAAAGTTACAGCTCCCCCTACAGGACATGATGAGAACATCAGCTCTTTACATATGATATTCTATCCTATAGAGCTCGCCATCTTGTAGTCCTAAAAAAAGGAAATGAGTCAGCATTTTCTACCTCTGGTTCGTTGGCCATTGCTATGGGAGAAATTGGATGTAGTCTATCACAGTGCCATCCGTTTTGTCACCAAAGCCCCATACACTACCCACCACTGCGACCTGTATGCTCTCGTTGGCTGGCCTTCATTATATATTCGTCGCCAAACCCACTGGCTCCAGGTCATCTATAAGTCTTTATTAGGTAAATCCCCGCCCTATCTCAGCTCACTGGTCACTATAGCAACACCCACCCGTAGCATGCGCTCCAGCAGGTATATCTCACTGGTCACCCCCAAAGCCAACACCTCCTTTGGCCGCCATTCCTTCCAGTTCGCTGCTGCCAATGACTGGAACGAATTGCAAAAATCATTGAAGCTAGAGGTTCCTATCTCCCTCAATAACTTTAAGCATCAGTTATCAAAGCTGCTTATCGATTACTGCACCTGTATATAGCCCTTCTGTAAATAGCCCACACTACTACCTCATCCCCATATTTATTTTTTGTTTATTTTCACTAATCTTGCACTCCAGTATCTCTATTTGCACATCATAATTTGCACATCCTTCATTCCTGTGTTGATGATAATTCTGTAATTTATTTCACCACTATAGTCTATTTATTGTCCTACCTCCTAATCTTACTGCATTTTTGCACTACATTTTGCACTCTGTATATAGATTTTTCTATTGTGTTTTTGACTGTTTGTTTTACTGTGTAACTCTGTGTTGTCTTATGTCGCACTGCTTTGCTTTGTATTGGCCAGGTCACAGTTGCAAATGAGAACTTGTTCTCAACTGACCTACCTGGTTAAATAAAGGTGAAATAAAAAAAAAAAAAAATGAAGGGGGAAAATCATGTGGTTTTGGGGTATAAGGTCTGAGGTTCACACAGGCTTTGGAGATCTTATACGTTTTGTTCTATGAGATAATATCAGTCAGTTAACATGACCTTTAGGAATTAGGAAGCCTTTATATTTTGTTCTATGAGATAATATCAGTCAGTTAACATTACCTTTATGAATTAGGAAGCCTTTATCTGCTCAAAATAAGTCTGTTGCATAAAGTCATTAAGAGTCAGAGAAATTAGTCACAATATTTTCACGTCACTACACTAAACCCCCGCAAACTAGTCTTCTACAGTCCACCAAAAAGCTAGTTAGCTTATTAAGATTTCTGCGTACCAGCTCGAATGAAAACGCAAGGATGATATATTGTTTTGCTGCAGGTTGTAACCATATCTCTTCAGCTTGAAGGGGCTCGTTTTATCAGTACCCCAACAATAAAACTGGATTTCAATACTGGGGGTTTAGTGCAGCTGTACTTATTATATTATATCAACACTGGGGGTTTAGTGCAGCTGTACTTGTTAGATTATATCAACACTGGGGGTTTAGTGCAGCTGTACTTGTTATATTATATCAACACTGGGGGTTTAGTGCAGCTGTACTTGTTATATTATATCAACACTGGGGGTTTATTGCAGCTGTACTTGTTATATTATATCAACACTGGGGGTTTAGTGCAACTGTACTTGTTATATTATATCAACACTGGGGGTTTAGTGCAGCTGTACTTGTTATATTAGATCAACACTGGGGGTTTAGTGCAGCTGTACTTGTTATATTAGATCAACACTGGGGGTTTAGTGCAGCTGTACTTGTTATATTATATCAACACTGGGGGTTTAGTGCAGCTGTACTTGTTTTCTTTCTTTCTTTCTTATTTTCTTTATTTATTAAGCACTTTTACACAACTTGTCATTGAACAAAGTGCTGTACAAACACATAAACAATCATGACAACATACATCATTAACACCACATAAAATATCAATGAAATAAAATAAAATAAACCCCTCAGTTTGATAAACCTACAAATGCAACCACTAAACCCCATCAAATGCTAGAGCTAGGAGGTATTCTTTCAGCTTATGTTTAAAAACAGTAAATGTACGTTCCAATCTGATAAAAGGTGGTAGATCATTCCAGAGTTTAGGAGCTATCGCTACAAATGCTCGATCTCCACTTCTCCGCTTTGTTCTTGGAGTCGTTAAAACCAGCTGGTCAGCTGACCTCAAGGACCGTTTTGGTTCGTATTTCTTAATAAGATTTACAAGGTACAATGGAGCCATACCATGCAGTGATTTGTGAACAAAAATTAAAATTTTGAGATTTATTCAGTAGTCAATTGGTAGCCAATTTAAAGAGCTCAATACTGGGGTAATGTGGTCTCGCTTACGAGTACCCGTCAAAAGTCTTGCAGCGGCATTTTGAACTAATTGTAAGCGATTTATCAGTGTTTTATTTATGCCGACATATAACGCATTGCAATAATCTAGTCTTGTAAATATAAATGCATGAATGAGCTTTTCGAGATCACTAGTAGACAGAAATGGTTTCACTTTCGCTATTAATTTCAGATAATAGAAACAAGACTTAACAACAGAATAAATCTGTCTCTCAAACTTAAGATCACTGTCGAAAAGAACACCTAGATTTCGGACTAATGGCTTACAAAAGGGGGCCAAATCGCCCAGATCATCAAGATTATTTGGAGCTCCAAACCACACAACTTCAGTTTTCTCGTCATTTAGTTTAAAAAAATGTAAAGATAACCATGACTTAATGTCATGTGTACAATTTCGCAACAACTCTATTTGGTTCCTGCTGTTTTTTTTCAGAGGGAGATAAATTTGCATATCATCTGCATAAAAGTGAAAGGGTATTCCATGCTTGCTAAAAATTGACCCAAGGGGTAGCAAATACAAGGAGAACAAGATTGGGCCAAGAATGGACCCCTGTGGAACCCCACTAAGCAGAGAGGCAGGTTGTTATATTATATCAATACTGGGGGTTTAGTGCAGCTGTACTTGTTATATTATATCAACACTGGGGGTTTAGTGCAGCTGTACTTGTTATATTATATCAACACTGGGGGTTTAGTACAGCTGTACTTGTTATATTATATCAATACTGGGGGTTTAGTGCAGCTGTACTTGTTATATTATATCAACACTGGGGGTTTAGTGCAGCTGTACTTGTTATATTATATCAACACTGGGGGTTTAGTACAGTTGTACTTGTTATATTATATCAACACTGGGGGTTTAGTACAGCTGTACTTGTTATATTATATCAATACTGGGGTTTTAGTGCAGCTGTACTTGTTATATTATATCAACACTGGGGGTTTAGTGCAGCTGTACTTGTTATATTATATCAACACTGGGGGTTTAGTACAGCTGTACTTGTTATATTATATCAATACTGGGGGTTTAGTGCAGCTGTACTTGTTATAGTATATCAACACTGGGGGTTTAGTACAGCTGTACTTGTTATATTATATCAACACTGGGGGTTTAGTGCAGCGCATTTTGTCATTTTCAGTTCCCGCGACAGGCAGTCTGCACTTTCATCTCGGTGCGTCCTGTTGGTATATACCTCGCCATGGTTTTATGCGCACTTTGCGAAACAAATACGCCTGAAGTGGGCGCAAAAGCATTAGTACATCTGGCCCTGGGGGTTTAGTGCAGCTGTACTTGTTATATTATATCAACACTGGGGGTTTAGTGCAGCTGTACTTGTTATATTATATCAACACTGGGGGTTTAGTACAGCTGTACTTGTTATATTATATCAACACTGGGGGTTTAGTACAGCTGTACTTGTTATATTATATCAACACTGGGGGTTTAGTGCAGCTGTACTTTTGTATTTATTAAGGTTCCCCATTAGTTCCTGCCAAAGCAGCAGCTACTCTTCCTGGGGTTTATTATGAATCCCCATTAGTTAATCCCAAGGCAGCAGATACTCTTAAGGCAGGTACAGTTGAAGTTGGAAGTTTACATACACCTTAGCCAAATATATTAAAACTCAGTAATTCACAATTCCTGACATTTAATCCTAGTAAAAATTCCCTGTTTTAGGTCAGTTAGGATCACCACTTTTTTGTAAGAATGTGAAATGTCAATATAATAGTAGAGAGAATGATTTATTTCAGCTTGTATTTCTTTCATCACATTCCCAGTGGGTCAGAAGTTTACATACACTCAATTAGTATTTGGTAGCATTGTCTTTTATTTGTTTAACTTGGGTCAAATGTTTCAGTAGCCTTCCACAAGCTTCCCACAATAAGTTGGGTGAATTTTGGCCCATTCCTCCTGACAAAACTGGTGTAACTGAGTCAGGTTTGTAAGCCTCCTTGCTCGCACACACTTTTTCAGTTCTGCCCACACATTTTCTATAGGGTTGAGGTCAGGACTTTGTGATGGCCATTCCAATACCTTGACTTTGTTGTCCTTAAGCCATTTTGCCACAACTTTGGAAGCATGCTTGGGGTCATTGTCCATTTGGAAGACCCATTTGCGACCAAGCTTTAACTTCCTGACTGATGTCTTGAGATGTTGCTTCAATATATCCACATAATTGTCCTTCCTCATGATGCCATCTATTTAGTGAAGTGCACCAGTCCCTCCTGCAGCAAAGCACCCACACAACATGATGCTGCCACCCCTGTGCTTCATGGTTGGGATGGTGTTCTTCGGCTTGCAAGCCTCCCCCTTTTTCCTCCAAACATAACGATGGTAAATATGGCCAAACAGTTGTATTTTTGTTTCATCAGACCAGAGGACATTTCTCCAAAAAGTATGATCTTTGTCCCCATGTGCAGTTACAAACCGTAGTCTGGCTTTTTTATGGCAGTTTTGGAGCAGTGGCTTCTTCCTTGCTGAGCGGCCTTTCAGGGTTATTACGATATAGGACTCGTTTTACTGTGGATATAGATACTTTTGTACCAGCATCTTCACAAGGTCCTTTGCTGTGGTTCTGGGATTGATTTGCACTTTTTGCACCAAAGTACGTTCATCTCTAGGAGACAGAACACGTCTCCTTCCTGAGCGGTATGATGGCTGCGTGGTCCCATGGTGTTAATACTTGCGTACTATTGTTTGTACAGATGAATGTGGTACCTTCAGGCATTTGGAAATTGCTCCCAAGGATGAACCAGTCTTGTGGACGTCTACAATTTTTTTTCTGAGGTCTTGGCTGATTTATTTGGATTTTCCCATGATGTCGAGCAAAGAGACACTGAGTTTGAAGGTAAGCTTTGAAATACATCCACAGGTACACCTCCAATTGACTCAAATTATGTCAATTAGCCTATCAGAAGCTTCTAAAGCCATGACATAATTTTCTGGAATTTTCCAAGCTGTTTAAAGGCACAGTCAACTTGGTGTATGTAAACTTCTGAACCACTGGAATTATGATATAGTGAATTATAAGTGAAATAATCTTTACTTCATAGTGAACCACTACTTCTCAGGAGAGGCATTTGAACGTAAAGCTTGTCGCCATTGGACTCTGGAGCAGTGGAAACGCCTTCTCTGGAGTGATGAATCACCCTTCACCATCAGGCAGTCTGACGAATGAATCTGGGTTTGGCGGATGGCAGGAGAACGCTACCTGCCCCAATGCATAGTGCCAACTGTAAAGTTTGGTGGAGGAGGAATAATGGTCTGGGGCTGTTGTTCATGTTTTTTTGGGCTAATCCCCTTAGTTCCAGGGAAGGCTACAGCATATAGCCTTAAAGCTACAGCATACAATGACATTCTAGACCATTCTGTGCATCCAACTTTGTGGCAACAGTTTGGGGAACTTAGAGATGAGAAACCTTTTGAGGCAATTAGATATTTTCAGTCTGGAGAAACACCAGGGCTTGATGGTATACCAGTAGAGATCCTATCACAGTTCACTTTTCAGTCTGGAGAAACACCAGGGCTTGATGGTATACCAGTAGAGGTCCTATCACAGTTCACTTTTCAGTCTGGAGAAACACCAGGGCTTGATGGTATACCAGTAGAGATCCTATCACAGTTCACTTTTCAGTCTGGAGAAACACCAGGGCTTGATGGTATACCAGTAGAGATCCTATCACAGTTCACTTTACAGTCTGGAGAAACACCAGGGCTTGATGGTATACCAGTAGAGGTCCTATCACAGTTCACTTTTCAGTCTGGAGAAACACCAGGGCTTGATGGTATACCAGTAGAGGTCCTATCACAGTTCACTTTTCAGTCTGGAGAAACACCAGGGCTTGATGGTATACCAGTAGAGATCCTATCACAGTTCACTTTTCAGTCTGGAGAAACACCAGGGCTTGATGGTATACCAGTAGAGATCCTATCACAGTTCACTTTACAGTCTGGAGAAACACCAGGGCTTGATGGTATACCAGTAGAGGTCCTATCACAGTTCACTTTTCAGTCTGGAGAAACACCAGGGCTTGATGGTATACCAGTAGAGATCCTATCACAGTTCACTTGCTTACTACTCCAGACAACTCGTTTGAGCAAAAAATATAAATATTTTATTTGGAATGCTAAGCCAGAAAAAATTAAACATGTCTTTTCATACTGTATTCTGAATATTAAATATTAAAGCACTAAACCTCTCACTAAAAGCCGAAACTTCACACAATGCAAGAGTTCCACCATCCGTCCATCCGTCCAATCGACACAGTACTGGCCACAGAAACTGTGTTCTTTCTGAGATAAAAAGTCTCAGATGAAAACCAAATTGCGTGGGGTTTTTAAAACTTGCGCTGTTTAAATATATACAAAGCCGTACTGGTCAATGACTTTATCACTGACAATAAACTGGACATAATGTGCCTTACGGAGACCTGGCAAAAGCAAAATGAGTTTTACGAACTCAATCAATCAATCCCAGCTGGCCACACATACATTAGCCAACCTCTGACTTCTGGGCGTGGAGGCGGCGTTGCACTACTGTTTTGCGATTTACCTCAATACACCTCATTTGAATATCTTGCCTTTAAACTCATCCGCTCTCAACCTCTGATTGTTTTAACCATTTATAGACCTCCAAAACCGTCTGAATTATTTTTTACTGAATTATCTTCACTACTGACGTCTGTCTCTGCCGTGTCTCCCAATATTTGTATTGTGGGCGATTTTAATATTCATGTCGACAAAATAGACACCTGCAATTTTGCTGCTGATTTGATGTCTTTCCTCAACGGTTTTGATATTACGCAGAATGCTGCTGATTTCATGTCTTTCCTCAACGGTTTTGATATCACGCAGAATGTCACTTTCCCCTCATAACAAAGGTCACATTATTGACTTAGTTTGTTCCCTTCCATATTGTTGATGGCATCTCCCTATTTCTGACCACAAACCTGTTCTGTTTGACATCCCTGTTCCGCTTTCTATCCAACGTGTCAACCGTAACATCAGATTTAGAAATACAAAGAACATAAACCCCACTGATCTCTCCAGCCTTATTGAATCATACCCCAGTCCTGTTTCCTTCTCCCCGTCTGAACTCACTACCCACTACAACACCTGTCTGTCCTCCTCCCTCGACACCCTTGCTCCCCTTTAAACCCTCTCAGTTTCCTTCACCCACACTGCTCCCTGGTACACCCCTGAGCTACGGCAGTTAAAAACCGCTCAGTTTCCTTCACCCACACTGCTCCCTGGTACACCCCTGAGCTACGGCAGTTAAAAACCGCTCAGTTTCCTTCACCCACACTGCTCCCTGGTACACCCCTGAGCTACGGCAGTTAAAACCCGCTCAGTTTCCTTCACCCACACTGCTCCCTGGTACACCCCTGAGCTACGGCAGTTAAAACCCGCTCAGTTTCCTTCACCCACACTGCTCCCTGGTACACCCCTGAGCTACGGCAGTTAAAAACCGCTCAGTTTCCTTCACCCACACTGCTCCCTGGTACACCCCTGAGCTACGGCAGTTAAAAACCGCTCAGTTTCCTTCACCCACACTGCTCCCTGGTACACCCCTGAGCTACGGCAGTTAAAAACCGCTCAGTTTCCTTCACCCACACTGCTCCCTGGTACACCCCTGAGCTACGGCAGTTAAAAACCGCTCAGTTTCCTTCACCCACACTGCTCCCTGGTACACCCCTGAGCTACGGCAGTTAAAAACCGCTCAGTTTCCTTCACCCACACTGCTCCCTGGTACACCCCTGAGCTACGGCAGTTAAAAACCGCTCAGTTTCCTTCACCCACACTGCTCCCTGGTACACCCCTGAGCTACGGCAGTTAAAAACCGCTCAGTTTCCTTCACCCACACTGCTCCCTGGTACACCCCTGAGCTACGGCAGTTAAAAACCGCTCAGTTTCCTTCACCCACACTGCTCCCTGGTACACCCCTGAGCTACGGCAGTTAAAAACCGCTCAGTTTCCTTCACCCACACTGCTCCCTGGTACACCCCTGAGCTACGGCAGTTAAAAACCGCTCAGTTTCCTTCACCCACACTGCTCATCAATGCTGGAAACAACTCTAAAGTCCTATTCTCCACAGTCAATCGTCTCCTTCAGCCCCCCTTCAGCCAGCCTCCCTGTTGATCTCTCCCCCAAACAATCCAACAAGTTCCTTACCTTTTTCAACACTAAAATCCTCAATATTCATCAACACCTACTCAACATCACTACCACCTCAGACAATCTTTCTTGGATGAAAACTACAGAAATACCAGTCCATACCACCTGCTTCTCCGACTTCATACCAGCCACAGAAAACTCTGTTATTGATATTGTCTGTAAATCTCATCTTGACCCCATGCCCACTAGCCTTGTTAAAGCATGCCTTCCCTCCATCTCACCCCTACTCACTCGCCTAATCAACTCCAGTCTCAGCACCGGCCCTTGTCAAAATCACCAACAACCTCCTCCGTGCAGCTGACTCTGGCCTGCTATCCATCTTCATCCTCGTGGACCTGAGTGCAGCCTTTGATACTATTTCCCATCCACTCCTCCTGGAACGTCTGGCTGGTATTAGTGTCACGGGCGTTGCTCTTTCCTGGTTCTCTTCCTACCTCATTAACCGTAAACAATTTGTCAATATATATAATCACCGATCACAGTGTGTAGCTGTCACTCAAGGTGTCCCCCAGGGGTCAGTGCTCGGACCACTCCTCTTCATTATATACCTCCTTCCTCTGGGGTTGATCATGCGACACCACAACATCAACTTCCACTGCTATGCCGATGACACCCAGCTCTACCTCTCCACCAAACCCACCTCCTCCCTACCACCCATCTCCCTCATCACTTGCCTTCAAGATATCCGTAGCTGGATGAACACTAACTTCCTCAAACTCAACAGCGACAAGACGGAGGTCATTCTCATCGGCTCCAAATCTTTACTCTCCAAACACCAAAACCTCAGCATCACCATTGACGGCTCCCCGGTCCCTTTGACTTCTAAAGTAAAAAGCCTCGGTGTCACCCTAGACAACACTCTTTCCTTCGAATCACACTTAAAAACCATCACCCGGACAGCTCTCACTCTAACCCTAACCAACCCTCCAGTTCATCAGCAGTGTACTGCACTGTCCTCTAACCCTAACCAACCCTCCAGGTGAGCAGCATGGAAACGCAAGGAGGTATGAAACAAGGAGGTATGACACAAGGAGGTATGAAACAAGGAGGTATGACACAAGGAGGTATGACACAAGGTGGTATGAAACAAGGAGGTATGACACAAGGAGGTATGAAACAAGGAGGTATGACACAAGGAAGTATGAAACAAGGAGGTATGAAACAAGGATTTATGAAACAAGGAGGTAAGACACAAGGAGGTATGACACAAGGAGGTATGACACAAGGAAGTATGAAACAAGGAGGTATGACACAAGGAGGTATGACACAAGGAGGTATGTCACAAGGAGGTATGAAACAAGGAGGTATGACACAAGGAGGTATGACACAAGGAGGTATGACACAAGGAGGTATGACACAAGGAGGCCAGCATTAACATGTTCCCTATACCTATCATGAGGTTGCTACAACCTAGCCTATGGATGAAAGTTTACAATGTAGCTGCACAAGTCGAGAGAAAATTGTGAGTAATCAGGTTGACAGACATTCAATACCACCTTGCAAACTTGCCTGCATCTAGCTGATCTAAGGTGTAATCAGTAGTCCAACAATTGCAAACGAGAGTTTCTATTGGACGAATTCAGGCATGTTTATCCCCGTTTCATTCCATTTGCTTCCTTTTAAGAAATGTTTTTCAACAGAATCGGCGGAATTAGGATACCCTGTCATCCGCAAACACAGTTCACTGTCATAGCAGCCACATGCAAATAGCATGGTCCCATTGATCGTTGTATAATTCCTTCTCGCATCTACACGCTCTCCTCTCACCTTTTCCCTTCTCTTGTGGACTTCAGTGCACAACACATCAGCTGTCTGTGACCAGGATAAATAACCTTTCCAAGGCAAACCTTCATATCATAACCGCTAACTGCTACAAGTCAAGTCAACAACATAGCTACTAGAAGTAACGTGCTAGTAAACCCGCTACAATCAAGCAGTACAGTGTACATCAAGCAAAACTAAAAGTTTACCTTGACTTGGAAGAGTTCCAGTGTTGGATAGCCATAGCGAGTTAGGTAAAATAGCATTTTGAGACGGATGTTTGAGTAGGCTAAACTAGCTGGCTGCATTCGCTAGCAGAGTAAGTGAAAGTGAAAGTAAAAAAAGACAATGAAACATAGCTAGCGCTCTCTCTCTCTTGCTTCGCCTTCATTTTTGAAGAAATGAATTTGTTGAAAACTGTTCATTGTCTTTCTCTCTCTGAGTAAACTACTCACCACATGTTATACACTGCAGTGCTAGCTAGCTGTAGCTTATGCTTTCAGTACTACATTCATTCTCTGATCCTTTGATTGGCTGGACAACATGTCAGTTCATGCTACAAGAGCTCTGATAGGTTGGAGGAAGTCTTCCGGAAGTTGTTATAATTACTGTGTAAGTCTATTGAAGCGGGTGAGAACCATGAGCCTCCAAGGTTTTGTATTGAAGTCAATGTACCCAGAGGAGGATGGAAACTAGCTGTCCACCATGGTGCTACCCTACAGGGTGCTGTTGAGGCTACTGTAGACCTTCATTGCAAAACAGTGTGTTTTAATCAATTATTTGGTGACGTGAATATATTTAATATATCTTTCACTACTTAAAGTTTTGTGAAATTCACTGATGGGGATGATAGTAATGAGGATGTTTAGTATTGAGGATGATAGTAATGAGGATGTTTAGTATTGAGGATGTTTAGTATTGAGGATGTTTAGTATTGAGGATGTTTAGTATTGTGGATGTTTAGTAATGAGGATGTTCAGTATTGAGGATGTTAAGTATTGTGGATACATATGTTCTGCCCAACCTCTGTCTGTCTCTCTATATCTCCATACATATGTTCTGCCCAACCTCTGTCTGTCTCTCTATATCTCCATACATATGTTCTGCCCAACCTCTGTCTGTCTCTCTATATCTCCATACATATGTTCTGCCCAACCTCTGTCTGTCTCTCTATATCTCCATACATATGTTCTGCCCAACCTCTGTCTGTCTCTCTATATCTCCATACATATGTTCTGCCCAACCTCTGTCTGTCTCTCTATATCTCCATACATATGTTCTGCCCAACCTCTGTCTGTCTCTCTATATCTCCATACATATGTTCTGCCCAACCTCTGTCTGTCTCTCTATATCTCCATACATATGTTCTGCCCAACCTCTGTCTGTCTCTCTATATCTCCATACATATGTTCTGCCCAACCTCTGTCTGTCTCTCTATATCTCCATACATATGTTCTGCCCAACCTCTGTCTGTCTCTCTATATCTCCATACATATGTTCTGCCCAACCTCTGTCTGTCTCTCTATTTGAACAGGAGTCTGTTGGTTCATGTGGTTTAATGCAGGTGTTGATAATATTTGAACAGGATTCTGTTAGTTCATGTGGTTCAATGCAGGTGTTCTGATATAGAGGTTTTTGTAGAGTAGACTGGGTCTCTGAACCAGTGTGTAGACTGGCTGCACAGAAATATTCCCCACTGTCTTCAGCTTGTCTCAGTTTGAGGAGATGAAGGTAGGCATCATTCTCTCCATCTCCTTTCACATCAAAATAACCTTTATATGAGGGTTCAACTGTAGGGGTTTTATATTGTGTATACGCTATGAGGTTTAGAGCCGTGTCTCCCACAGAACGCTGGTACCAGAGGATAGTGTCATAGTTGCTGATTCCATGACTGCAATTGAGTGTGACAGAGGCATCAGGCTTAACAAGCAACGCAGAGGGAGACTGGTACACTGATTTACTGAGAGAGACACCTGGGGAGAGAGAGAGAACATTACTTTTATTTTACAGTACATAACAAAGGATTGTACCACCATTTCTCAAGTTTACATAAACGCCTTTGATTAGTAATTACTTGTACACATTTATGCAAATTGTTACACTTTCATGTTTAATAAGTATTGTAGGAAACTATTAAATAAGTGTCACTTAATTGACCTGTCATCCAGAATAGAGGGACAGTGATACTGATAAGAGGTCTGATCATGTTGACTTAGTGATCGTTGGCAACCAACTGACATCTCATCTGAACTGACTGGAGAGGAGGAGGAACAGGAAGTGACCTCATCAGTGACGTAATGACTGAATCCAGCGTGGCATCAGACATCTTGACTGTTATTTTATATTGGAACGGAATCAAATCCAGACCTCTACTGAGACAGAGAATGAGAGAAGGTTTTTGTAGTGTAGACAGGGGAATCTGCAACACTGTGCCTTACTAGCAGCACAGAAATACACTGCACTGTGTTGGGGTCGTCTCAAGTTGAACATGTTCAGAGAGGCATTCTTTGGGCCATCTACACTCAAATCCCCACTCATATTGAAATGCTTTTCATATGAACTTTCAATGGTTGGATTGTTATATTGCAGATTTCCAATGAGTTTCAGTGCTGTTTCTCCTTGTGATTTCTGGTACCACAACATTAGTCTGTAGTCTGATTTCTGATGATGGCAGAACAGTTGAACATTCTCTCCAGGTCTGCTGAAGACTGTAGAGGGAGTCTGGTGAACCTCAACACTGATAGAGAGACCTGAGGAGAGATGGAGAGAAGACATTTAATTTGCATAGATAACAGATGAAGATACATAATTGCCATACTGTACATCTAAACAAGTGATCATATCTAAGTCAGATTACTGTTATTACCTGAGAGCCAACAGAGTAAGAGGGATCTGATCATGTTAAGTCTTGAGCTGAACATCAACAACTAACTGACATCTCTAAGTAACACAGAAAATGGAATGAGAAATTGGAACATTTTGACTCCCAGTCAAAGTTAACAACATCAGAGGAACTGAGTCATTCTGAACTCACATGGGAGGAATATATGAAACCGGATATGACATCACAGTCCAAACATGGGCGTTACAGTAATGTTCCTCCCAAGTGACTTTAGTTTAATTGTTTGTCCGAAATGGCACCCTATTCCATATATAGTGCACTTATTATGGTGTGGGACGTTTAAAGAAGCCCCATGTCATCCTACAGTACAGACATTTATAGAAGCCCCACACCATCCTACAGTACAGACATTTATAGAAGCCCCACACCATCCTACAGTACAGACATTTATAGAAGCCCCATACCATCCTACAGTACAGACATTTATAGAAGCCCCATACCATCCTACAGTACAGACATTTATAGAAGCCCCATACCATCCTACAGTACAGACATTTATAGAAGCCCCACACCATCCTACAGTACAGACATTTATAGAAGCCCCACACCATCCTACAGTACAGACATTTATAGAAGCCCCATACCATCCTACAGTACAGACATTTATAGAAGCCCCATACCATCCTACAGTACAGACATTTATAGAAGCCCCACACCATCCTACAGTACAGACATTTATAGAAGCCCCATACCATCCTACAGTACAGACATTTATAGAAGCCCCACACCATCCTACAGTACAGACATTTATAGAAGCCCCATACCATCCTACAGTACAGACATTTATAGAAGCCCCATACCATCCTACAGTACAGACATTTATAGAAGCCCCATACCATCATACAGTACAGACATTTATAGAAGCCCCACACCATCCTACAGTACAGACATTTATAGAAGCCCCATACCATCCTACAGTACAGACATTTATAGAAGCCCCACACCATCCTACAGTACAGACATTTATAGAAGCCCCACACCATCCTACAGTACAGACATTTATTTAAGCCATGTGGTGAGACTGAAACATAGTTGGGGAGAGTGTGGTCCACCTGCTGATACCACAGTATGGTGTTGTAGCTGGGGAGAGTGTGTTCTACCTGCTGATACCACAGTATGGTGTTGTAGCTGGGGAGAGTGTGGTCCACCTGCTGATACCACAGAATGGTGTTGTAGTTGGGGAGAGTGTGGTCCACCTGCTGATACCACAGTATGGTGTTGTAGCTGGGGAGAGTGTGGTCCACCTGCTGATACCACAGTATGGTGTTGTAGCTGGGGAGAGTGTGTTCCACCTGCTGATACCACAGTATGGCGTTGTAGTTGGGGAGAGCGTGTTCCACCTGATGATACCACAGTATGGTGTTGTAGCTGGGGAGAGTGTGATCCACCTGCTGATACCACAGTATGGTGTTGTAGCTGGGGAGAGTGTGTTCTACCTGCTGATACCACAGTATGGTGTTGTAGCTGGGGAGAGTGTGGTCCACCTGCTGATACCACAGTATGGTGTTGTAGTTGGGGAGAGTGTGGTCCACCTGCTGATACCACAGTATGGTGTTGTAGCTGGGGAGAGTGTGGTCCACCTGCTGATACCACAGTATGGTGTTGTAGCTGTGGAGAGTGTGGTCCACCTGCTGATACCACAGTATGGTGTTGTAGCTGGAGAGTGTGGTCCACCTGCTGATACCACAGTATGGTGTTGTAGCTGGAGAGAGTGTGTTCCACCTGCTGATACCACAGTATGGCGTTGTAGCTGGGGAGAGTGTGTTCCACCTGCTGATACCACAGTATGGCGTTGTAGTTGGGGAGAGCGTGTTCCACCTGATGATACCACAGTATGGTGTTGTAGCTGGGGAGAGTGTGATCCACCTGCTGATACCACAGTATGGTGTTGTAGCTGGGGAGAGTGTGTTCTACCTGCTGATACCACAGTATGGTGTTGTAGCTGGGGAGAGTGTGGTCCACCTGCTGATACCACAGTATGGTGTTGTAGTTGGGGAGAGTGTGGTCCACCTGCTGATACCACAGTATGGTGTTGTAGCTGGGGAGAGTGTGGTCCACCTGCTGATACCACAGTATGGTGTTGTAGCTGTGGAGAGTGTGGTCCACCTGCTGATACCACAGTATGGTGTTGTAGCTGGAGAGAGTGTGTTCCACCTGCTGATACCACAGTATGGTGTTGTAGCTGGAGAGAGTGTGTTCCACCTGCTGATACCACAGTATGGTGTTGTAGCTGGGGAGAGTGTGTTCTACCTGCTGATACCACAGTATGGTGTTGTAGCTGGGGAGAGTGTGGTCCACCTGCTGATACCACAGTATGGTGTTGTAGTTGGGGAGAGTGTGGTCCACCTGCTGATACCACAGTATGGTGTTGTAGCTGGGGAGAGTGTGGTCCACCTGCTGATACCACAGTATGGTGTTGTAGCTGTGGAGAGTGTGGTCCACCTGCTGATACCACAGTATGGTGTTGTAGCTGGAGAGTGTGGTCCACCTGCTGATACCACAGTATGGTGTTGTAGCTGGAGAGAGTGTGTTCCACCTGCTGATACCACAGTATGGTGTTGTAGCTGGGGAGAGTGTGTTCCACCTGCTGATACCACAGTATGGTGTTGTAGCTGGGGAGAGTGTGTTCTACCTGCTGATACCACAGTATGGTGTTGTAGCTGGGGAGAGTGTGTTCTACCTGCTGATACCACAGTATGGTGTTGTAGCTGGGGAGAGTGTGTTCTACCTGCTGATACCACAGTATGGTGTTGTAGCTGGGGAGAGTGTGGTCCACCTGCTGATACCACAGTATGGTGTTGTAGCTGGGGAGAGTGTGGTCCACCTGCTGATACCACAGTATGGTGTTGTAGCTGGAGAGAGTGTGTTCCACCTGCTGATACCACAGTATGGTGTTGTAGCTGGGGAGAGTGTGTTCCACCTGCTGATACCACAGTATGGTGTTGTAGCTGGGGAGAGTGTTGTCCACCTGCTGATACCACAGTATGGTGTTGTAGCTGGGGAGAGTGTGGTCCACCTGATGGTACCACAGTATGGTGTTGTAGCTGGGGAGAGCGTGTAAACAGGACAGGATATCAGTTTCTCCAGAACTCTGAAATACTGAAGATGAAGACTGCAGAACGCTGGAACAGAAGAGGAGAGAGAGATCTGTTTGTTATAGCTACTGGAGTGATTCATACAGGAAATATATGGAATTATAGATTATTTTAGACGGTCTCTAACCCATGATTAAGAATAATAATCCACAAAAAACATAGAGATTCATGTTCATAGGTGTAAAATATCCAACAGTGAAAGATTCTTAGTACAACACTGACTCAAGATGAACATTCAAAAGGACATGGATGTTCAGATCTCAGCCTCCTTCCTACACACACAGTTTACTGTGGTACTGGGTCTGGTGAGTCCACATGGATTTGTTGAGCTGTATCTCCACCTACAGGAAAGACATGATATCATACCATACTGTGTCATGTTGTCCTGTATATCAGAGGGAACCTCTCCTTTCTAATAGGCCAGCTGGTGAGTGTTTTGGTATTGAATCAGTCAGTTACAGTGTGATGTTAATACAGGTGTGATTAGTCTACAGTACACCAGGGAGGAGGTTTTTGTAGAGCAGAGAGGGAGATCTGATGCACTGTGTAAACTAGCAGCACAGTAATACACAGCACTGCTATTTGGAGTTAGTTGATTGATGGTTAAGGTGCCGGTACCATCTGCATTAGCGTCCCCTTCTATATGAAATCCAGTCTCAGGAGATCCAGTTTTCAGAAACAGGTATCCTAAAAGCACTAATTCTCTGTAGTTGGATTGCTTGTACCAGAGGATGACATTATAGCCTGATATACTATGTGAACACTCCATCTTAGCCGACTCTCCCTGGTTCTTGTACAGGCCTGCAGGACTCTGGTGAACCTGGTTACTCTGAGAAGAACCTGGAGAGAGAGAGAGAGAGAGAGAGAGAGAGAGAGAGAGAGAGAGAGAGAGAGAGAGACAACAGATAAAGAGATAGAGAGAAAACAACAGATAAAGAAACATATTCACCTGAAACATAAAAACCAATCAAATGAGGATATTAGTAGTTGATGAAATCATTGATCTGAATACCTGCAGCCCAGGCTGTGTAACCCATGGTTATGGAGATAAGAATTCTGATCATCTTGACTCCCTGTTAAGGAGACAGAAAGCATGAGACGGACAAACCACTCCACATGAATTAGAGGTGGCTTCTCATCAACTCATCTCAGTGATCTGAGGGATGCTGCCTCCTTATGAGAACATCTAAAGCATAACCTGAGATCAACCCTACAGGAGGAGTCTGTGTATTGACTCAGGGGTGTGAATACTTATTTCAATGAACAATTTCTAAAAACATGTTTTTACTTTGACATTATGGTGTATTGTGTGGAGATGGGTGAGAAATGTTTTTATGTAATCCATTTTAAAATGCAGGCTGTAACACATGAACATTTGAAATAAGTCAAGGGTACAGTATGAACTAGCAGCACAGTAATACACAGCACTGCTATTTGGAGTTAGTTGATTGATGGTTAAGGTGCTGGGGTTAGAATACGGACCCAATGTTAAGGTTAGCCCAGCTTCAGAAAATGCAGTATTCCCAAACATGTATCTTAAAAACAGTCATTTGATGTTGCTGCTTTGTTTGTACCAGAGCATGACATCATAGCCTGGTAAACACTCCATCTTAGCCAACTCTCCCTGGTTCTTGTACAGGTCTGCAGGACTCTGGTGAACCTCGATGGAGAGGGAGAGGGAGAGGGAGAGGGAGAGGGAGAGAGAGCGAGAGCGAGAGCGAGCCAATATGAGAACAACACATTCACCTGTAGAGAGAGGACCAAAATGAGAATTGGGGAATCTCCATTTACATTTTTTTGTCCAGGACTAGCCTTAATCTGTGTCTTGCAAACTGCCCCTGTATCATTAGGCATTCTGGGAGCAGATCGTTCCTGTAAGGTAGTGGGCACAGAGATCAGGGTCAGGAAGACAGGCTTGCAACAAGGTTATGTTCTAATGTGGTATTTTATTTATAAGTGCAAGATACAGTGGGGAGAACAAGTATTTGATACACTGCCGATTTGGCAGGTTTTCCTACTTACAAAGCATGTAGAGGTCTGTAATTTTTATCATAGGTACATTTCAACTGTGATAGGCAGAATCCAAAATCCAGAAAATCACATGGTATGATTTTTAAATAATTTATTTGCATTTTATTGCATGACATAAGTATTTGATCACCTACCAACCAGTAAGAATTCCGTCTCTCACAGACCTGTTAGTTTTTCTTTAAGAAGCCCTCCTGTTCTCCACTCATTACCTGTATTAACTGCTCCTGTTTGAACTCATTACCTGTATAAAAGACACCTGTCCACACACTCAATCAAACAGACTCCAACCTCTCCACAATGGCCAAGACCAGAGAGCTGTGTAAGGACATCAGGGATAACATTGTAGACCTGCACAAGGCTGGGATGGGCTACAGGACAATAGGCAAGCAGCTTGGTGAGAAGGCAACAACTGTTGGAGCAATTATTAGAAAATGGAAGAAGTTCAAGATGACGGTCAATCTCCCTCGGTCTGGGGCACCATGCAAGATCTCACCTCGTGGGGCATCAATGATCATGAGGAAGGTGAGGGATCAGCCCAGAACTACACGGCAGGACCTGGTCAATGACCTGAAGAGAGCTGGGACCACAGTCTCAAAGAAAACCATTAGTAACACACTACGCCGTCATGGATTAAAATCCTGCAGCGCACGCAAGGTCCCCCTGCTCAAGCCAGCACATGTCCAGGCCCGTCTGAAGTTTGCCAATGACCATCTGGATGATCCAGAGGAGGAATGGGAGAAGGTCATGTGGTCTGATGAGACAAAAATAGAGCTTTTTGGTCTAAACTCCACTTGCCGTGTTTGGAGGAAGAAGAAGGATGAGTACAACCCCAAGAACACCATCCCAACCGTGAAGCATGGAGGTGGAAACATCATTCTTTGGGGATGCTTTTCTGCAAAGGGGACAGGACGACTGCACCGTATTGAGGGGAGGATGGATGGGGCCATGTATCGCGAGATCTTGGCCAACAACCTCCTTCCCTCAGTAAGAGCATTGAAGATGGGTCGTGGCTGGGTCTTCCAGCATGACAACGACCCGAAACACACAGCCAGGGCAACTAAGGAGTGGCTCCGTAAGAAGCATCTCAAGGTCCTGGAGTGGCCTAGCCAGTCTCCAGACCTGAACCAAATAGAAAATCTTTGGAGGGAGCTGAAAGTCCGTATTGCCCAGCGACAGCCCCGAAACCTGAAGGATCTGTATGGAGGAGTGGGCCAAAATCCCTGCTGCAGTGTGTGAAAACCTAGTCAAGAACTACAGGGAACATATGATCTCTGTAATTGCAAACAAAGGTTTCTGTACCAAATATTAAGTTCTGCTTTTCTGATGTATCAAATACTTATGTCATGCAATAAAATGCAAATTAATTACTTAAAAATCATACAATGTGATTTTCTGTATTTTTGTTTTAGATTCCGTCACTCACAGTTGAACAGTACCTATGATAAAAATTACAGACTTCTACATGCTTTGTAAGTGGGAAAACCTGCAATATCGGCAGTGTATCAAATACTTGTTCTCCCCACTGTAGATTGTACGTTTGTTTATCCCATGTGTAACTCTGTGTTGTTGTTTTTGTCTCACTGCTTTGCTTTGTCTTGGCCAGGTCACAGTTGTAAATGAGAACTTGTTCTCAACTGGCCTACCTGGTTAAATAAAGGTGAAATAAAAATTAAAAAAAAAAAGTGGAGGAGTGATGAGTGTCTCCTGGATGAAGCTCTTCAGTGAAAGGAGAGTGGCTGTTGTTGAAGTAGCAAGTTTCCTTGAGGGTGGTGGTTGGTGAGAGTGTTAGAGGGAGTGTCAGGAAGCCTATACTGTAAAGCTTGCTGATTGGACCTCACTGTGAACATGACTAGAGTTAGAGGTCCCCCTACAGTATGTGATGAGACCATCTATTATTATATTCCATCCTATTGAAACACTGGGGTTTTCGTTCAGCTGTACATGTTGTCTGTATCACTGTGTTCACTAACAGCACAGAAGTACATGCCGCTGTCTCCTGCCTCCAACTTCTTCACTGTGAAAGATCCACTCTCAGCTACAGTCTTGTTGGCTGAGAATTTGTCTTCACTGAAATCCCCTGAATACTCAGCTTTGGAACTGGGAGTAGTGAAGGCTACCTGCTTCATTCCCTCTCCTGGAGGCTGTCTGTACCAGTACATCTGGAAGTAACTTAGACCCTTAGTGTGGCTGCAGTTCATCTGAACATCACGGTCTTTCAGTCCCCAGAGTATGGTTGGTGTCTGAGTGACTTCACTCCCCTCAACAAGACCTGTAAGGATACAGTGAGAATGAAATCAATAGAGTTAGGTACAGTTAGACCTGAATACATCAAGACTCAGGTGAAGAGAACGTATGCTTGGAAACATCAATATCTATAACTATAGAAGGCTGTCACTGTAAATAAGAATTTAGTTCTTAACATTCCTGGTTGAATAAATGAAACATTATGAAACTGTACCTCTATCACAGAACAGTAAGACAGTAATAGTGAAGAGAAAGGTGAACATGTTTGATCACGTTATATGTGAGACTGCTGGAAAGACTGTCACATAGATGAATACATGTCAATCAGTAGTCCACAGCAGGTTTCACCATATTGAACATGACAGTGAAGTGGGAGGGACACTGATGATCTGAATACATCATGCAAACTGTAGAGACATTGTCATTATTAAAGTTACAGCTCTCCCTACAGTACATGATGAGAACATCAGCTCTTTACATATGATGTTCTATCCTATAGAGCTCGCCATCTTGTAGTCCTAAAAAAGAGAAATGAGTCAGCATTTTCTACCTCTGGTTCGTTGGCCATTGCTATGGGAGAAATGAAGGGGGAAAATCATGTGGTTTTGGGGTATAAGGTCTGAGGTTAACACAGGCTTTGGAGATCTTATACGTTTTGTTCTATGAGATAATATCAGTCAGTTAACATGACCTTTAGGAATTAGGAAGCCTTTATGTTTTGTTCTATGAGATAATATCAGTCAGTTCACATTACCTTTAGGAATTAGGAAGCCTTTATCTGCTCAAAATAAGTCTGTTGCATAAAGTCTTTAAGAGTCAGAGAAATTAGTCACAATATTTTCACGTCACTACACTAAACCCCCGCAAACTAGTCTTCTACAGTCCACCAAAAAGCTAGTTAGCTTATTAAGCTTTCTGCGTACCAGCTCGAATGAAAACGCATTGATGATATATTGTTTTGCTGCAGGTTGTAACCATATCTCTTCAGCTTGAAGGGGCTCGTTTTATCAGTTCCCCAACAATAAAACTGGATTTCAATACTGGGGGTTTAGTGCAGCTGTACTTGTTATATTATATCAACACTGGGGGTTTAGTGCAGCTGTACTTGTTATATTATATCAATACTGGGGGTTTAGTACAGCTGTACTTGTTATATTATATCAGTACTGGGGGTTTAGTGCAGCTGTACTTGTTATATTATATCAACACTGGGGGTTTAGTGCAGCTGTACTTGTTATATTATATCAACACTGGGGGTTTAGTGCAGCTGTACTTGTTATATTATATCAACACTGGGGGTTTAGTGCAGCTGTACTTGTTATATTATATCAACACTGGGGGTTTAGTGCAGCTGTACTTGTTATATTATATCAACACTGGGGGTTTAGTGCAGCTGTACTTGTTATATTATATCAATACTGGGGGTTTAGTGCAGCTGTACTTGTTATATTATATCAACACTGGGGGTTTAGTGCAGCTGTACTTGTTATATTATATCAACACTGGGGGTTTAGTGCAGCTGTACTTGTTATATTATATCAACACTGGGGGTTTAGTGCAGCTGTACTTTTGTATTTATTAAGGTTCCCCATTAGTTCCTGCCAAAGCAGCAGCTACTCTTCCTGGGGTTTATTATGAATCCCCATTAGTTAATCCCAAGGCAGCAGATACTCTTAAGGCAGGTACAGTTGAAGTTGGAAGTTTACATACACCTTAGCCAAATATATTTAAACTCAGTTTTTCACAATTCCTGACATTTAATCCTAGTAAAAATTCCCTGTTTTAGGTCAGTTAGGATCACCACTTTATTTTAAGAATGTGAAATGTCAGAATAATAGCAGAGAGAATGATTTATTTCAGCTTTTATTTCTTTCATCACATTCCCAGTGGGTCAGAAGTTTACATAAACTCAATTAGTATTTGGTAGCATTGTCTTTTATTTTTTTTTAACTTGGGTCAAATGTTTCGGGTAGCCTTCCACAAGCTTCCCACAATAAGTTGGGTGAATTTTGGCCCATTCCTCCTGACAGAACTGGTGTAACTGAGTCAGGTTTGTAAGCCTCCTTGCTCGCACACGCTTTTTCAGTTCTGCCCACACATTTTCTATAGGATTGAGGTCAGGACTTTGTGATGGCCACTCCAATACCTTGACTTTGTTGTCCTTAAGCCATTTTGCCACAACTTTGGAAGTATGCTTGGGGTCGTTGTCCATTTGGAAGACCCATTTGCGACCAAGCTTTAACTTCCTGACTGATGTCTTGAGATGTTGCTTCAATATATCCACATAATTTTCCTTCCTCATGATGCCATCTATTTTGTGAAGTGCACCAGTCCCTCCTGCAGCAAAGCACCCCCACAACATGATGCTGCCACCCCCGTGCTTCACGGTTGGGATGGTGTTCTTCGGCTTGCAAGCCTCCCCCTTTTTCCTCCAAACATAACGATGGTAAATATGGCCAAACAGTTGTATTTTTGTTTCATCAGACCAGAGGACATTTCTCCAAAAAGTACGATCTTTGTCCCCATGTGCAGTTGCAAACCGTAGTCTGGCTTTTTTATGGCAGTTTTGGAGCAGTGGCTTCTTCCTTGTTGAGCGGCCTTTCAGCTTATTACGATATAGGACTTGTTTTACTGTGGATATAGATACTTTTGTACCAGCATCTTCACAAGGTACTTTGCTGTTGTTCTGGGATTGATTTGCACTTTTTGCACTAAAGTACGTTCATTTCTAGGAGACAGAACGTGTCTCCTTCCTGAGCAGTATGACGGCTGCATGGTCCCATGGTGTTTATACTTGCGTACTATTGTTTGTACAGATGAATGTGGTACCTTCAGGCATTTGGAAATTGCTCCCAAGGATGAACCAGACTTATGGACGTCTACAATTTTTTTTCTGAGGTCTTGGCTGATTTATTTGGAATTTCCCATGATGTCGAGCAAAGAGGCACTGAGTTTGAAGGTAGGCTTTGAAATACATCCACAGGTACACCGCAAATTGACTCAAATTATGTCAATTAGCCTATCAGAAGCTTCTAAAGCCATGACATAATTTTCTGGAATTTTCCAAGCTGTTTAAAGGCACAGTCAACTTGGTGTATGTAAACTTCTGAACCACTGAAATTATGATATAGTGAATTATAAGTGAAATAATCTTTACTTCATAGTGAACCACTACTTCTCAGGAGAGGCATTTGAATGTAAAGCTTGTTGCCATTGGACTCTGGAGCAGTGGAAACGCCTTCTCTGGAGTGATGAATCACCCTTCACCATCAGGCAGTCTGACGAATGAATCTGGGTTTGGCGGATGGCAGGAGAACGCTACCTGCCCCAATGCATAGTGCCAACTGTAAAGTTTGGTGGAAGAGGAATAATGATCTGGGGCTGTTGTTCATGTTTTTTTGGGCTAATCCCCTTAGTTCCAGGGAAATCTACAGCATATAGCCTTAAAGCTACAGCATACAATGACATTCTAGACCATTCTGTGCATCCAACTTTGTGGCAACAGTTTGGGGAACTTAGAGATGAGAAACCTTTTGAGGCAATTAGATATTTTCAGTCTGGAGAAACACCAGGGCTTGATGGTATACCAGTAGAGATCCTATCACAGTTCCCTTTTCAGTCTGGAGAAACACCAGGGCTTGATGGTATACCAGTAGAGGTCCTATCACAGTTCACTTTTCAGTCTGGAGAAACACCAGGGCTTGATGGTATACCAGTAGAGGTCCTATCACAGTTCACTTTTCAGTCTGGAGAAACACCAGGGCTTGATGGTATACCAGTAGAGGTCCTATCACAGTTCACTTTTCAGTCTGGAGAAACACCAGGGCTTGATGGTATACCAGTAGAGATCCTATCACAGTTCACTTGCTTACTACTCCAGACGACTCGTTTGAGCAAAAAATATAAATATTTTATTTGGAATGCTAAGCCAGAAAAAATTAAACATGTCTATTCATACTGTATACTGAATATTAAATATTAAAGCACTAAACCTCTCACTAAAAGCTGAAACTTCACACAATGCAAGAGTTCCACCATCCGTCCATTCGACACAGTACTGGCCACAGAAACTGTGTTCTTTCTGAGATAAAAAGTCTCAGATGAAAACCAAATTGCGTGGGGTTTTTAAAACTTGCTCTGTTTAAATATATACAAAGCCGTACTGGTCAATGACTTTATCACTGACAATAAACTGGACATAATGTGCCTTACGGAGACCTGGCAAAAGCAAAATGAGTTTTACGAACTCAATCAATCAATCCCAGCTGGCCACACATACATTAGCCAACCTCTGACTTCTGGGCGTGGAGGCGGCTGTCACGGTGCGTATTATATACGGGACGATAGACAGAGCGCTGGTGAAGTGTCATCCTTTTTATTTTAAATGAGCTGTATTCACGAAGCATTCAAAATAACAAAGGAGAGTGAAACTAACTAACTATAAACACACTACAAAACAAAAACACAGTGACTTACTGGCTGAGCTGCTGGCAGTGCAGACAATCAGGAACAATGATCCACACACAGGTGGATTCGAATGGAGTTTAAATACTATCCCCAATCAGAGACAACGCTAGACAGCTGTCTCTGATTGGGGATCATAATCTCCCTAATAATGTGTGAGAGCTTGGTTGTGTGCCTCTCTCCTCCCCTAGGTGGGAGTAAGAGGCCTTACCACAACCAAGCCCTCACAGCGGCGTTGCACTACTGTTTCAAGAGGAGCTGCTTTGCTGTTCCCATGGTGCACTCTACCTTCTAATTTACCTCAATACACCTCATTTGAATATCTTGCCTTTAAACTCATCCGCTCTCAACCTCTGATTGTTTTAACCATTTATAACCTCCAAAACCGTCTGAATTATATAAAACTGAATTATCTTCACTACCGACGTCTGTCTCTGCCGTGTCTCCCAATATTTGGATTGTGGGCGATTTTAATATTCATGTCGACAAAATAGACACCTGCAATTTTGCTGCTGATTTGATGTCTTTCCTCAACGGTTTTGATATCACGCAGAATGCTGCTGATTTCATGTCTTTCCTCAAAGGTTTTGATATCACGCAGAATGCTGCTGATTTCATGTCTTTCCTCAACGGTTTTGATATCACGCAGAATGCTGCTGATTTCATGTCTTTCATCAACGGTTTTGATATCACGCAGAATGTCACTTTCCCCTCATAACAAAGGTCACATTGTAGACTTAGTTTGTTCCCTTCAATATTGTTGACGGCATCTCCCTATTTCTGACCACAAACCTGTTCTGTTTGACATCCCTGTTCCGCTTTCTATCCAACGTGTCAACCGTAACATCAGATTTAGAAATACAAAGAACATAAACCCCACTGATCTCTCCAGCCTTATTGAATCATACCCCAGTCCTTTTTCCTTCTCCCCGTCTGAACTCACTACCCACTACAACACCTGTCTGTCCTCCTCCCTCGACACCCTTGCTCCCCTTTAAACCCTCTCAGTTTCCTTCACCCACACTGCTCCCTGGTACACCCCTGAGCTACGGCAGTTAAAACCCGCTCAGTTTCCTTCACCCACACTGCTCCCTGGTACACCCCTGAGCTACGGCAGTTAAAAACCGCTCAGTTTCCTTCACCCACACTGCTCATCAATGCTGGAAACAACTCTAAAGTCTTATTCTCCACAGTCAATCGTCTCCTTCAGCCCCCTGCCAGCCTCCCTGTTGATCCCTCCCCCAAACAATCCAACAAGTTCCTTACCTTTTTCAACACTAAAATCCTCAATATTCATCAACACCTACTCAACATCACTACCACCTCAGACAACCTTTCTTGGATGAAAACTACAGAAATACCAGTCCATACCACCTGCTTCTCCGACTTCATACCAGCCACAGAAAACTCTGTTATTGATATTGTCTGTAAATCTCCTCTTGACCCCATGCCCACTAGCCTTGTTAAAGCATGCCTTCCCTCCATCTCACCCCACTCACTCGCCTAATCAACTCCAGTCTCAGCACCGGCCCTTGTCAAAATCACCAACAACCTCCTCCGTGCAGCTGACTCTGGCCTGCTATCCATCTTCATCCTCGTGGACCTGAGTGCAGCCTTTGATACTATTTCCCATCCACTCCTCCTGGAACGTCTGGCTGGTATTAGTGTCACAGGCGTTGCTCTCTCCTGGTTCTCTTCCTACCTCATTAACCGTAAACAATTTGTCAATATATATAATCACCGATCACAGTGTGTAGCTGTCACTCAAGGTGTCCCCCAGGGGTCAGTGCTCGGACCACTCCTCTTCATTATATACCTCCTTCCTCTGGGGTTGATCATGCGACACCACAACATCGACTTCCACTGCTATGCCGATGACACCCAGCTCTACCTCTCCACCAAACCCACCTCCTCCCTACCACCCATCTCCCTCATCACTTGCCTTCAAGATATCCGTAGCTGGATGAACACTAACTTCCTCAAACTCAACAGCGACAAGACGGAGGTCATTCTCATCGGCTCCAAATCTTTACTCTCCAAACACCAAAACCTCAGCATCACCATTGACGGCTCCCCGGTCCCTTTGACTTCTAAAGTAAAAGTCAAAGGGACCACCCTAGACAACACTCTTTCCTTCGAATCACACTTGAAAACCATCACCCGGACAGCTCTCACTCTAACCCTAACCAACCCTCCAGTTCATCAGCAGTGTACTGCACTGTCCTCTAACCCTAACCAACCCTCCAGGTGAGCAGCATGGAAACGCAAGGAGGTATGAAACAAGGAGGTATGACACAAGGAGGTATGACACAAGGAGGTATGACACAAGGAGGCCAGCATTAACAATGTTCCCTATACCTATCATGAGGTTGCTACAAACTAGCCTATGGATGAAAGTTTACAATGTAGCTGCACAGGTCGAGAGAAAATTGTGAGTAATCAGGTTGACAGACATTCAATACCACCTTGCACACTTGCCTGCATCTAGCTGATCTAAGGTGTAATCAGTATTCCAACAATTGCAAACAAGAGTTTCTATTGGACGAATTCAGGCATGTTTATCCCCGTTTCATTCCATTTGCTTCTTTTTAAGAAATGTTTTTCAACAGAATCGGCGGAATTAGGATACCCTGTCATCCGCAAACACAGTTCACTGTCATAGCAGCCACATGCAAATAGCATGGTCCCATTGATCGTTGTATAATTCCTTCTCGCATCTACACGCTCTCCTCTCACCTTTTCCCTTCTCTTGTGGACTTCAGTGCACAACACATCAGCTGTCTGTGACCAGGATAAATAACCTTTCCAAGGCAAACCTTCATATCATAACCGCTAACTGCTACAAGTCAAGTCAACAACATAGCTACTAGAAGTAACGTGCTAGTAAACCCGCTACAATCAAGCAGTACAGTGTACATCAAGCAAAACTAAAAGCTTACCTTGACTTGGAAGAGTTCCAGTGTTGGATAGCCATAGCGAGTTAGGTAAAATAGCATTTTGAGACGGATGTTTGAGTAGGCTAAACTAGCTGGCTGCATTCGCTAGCAGAGTAAGTGAAAGTGAAAGTAAAAAAAGACAATGAAACATAGCTAGCGCTCTCTCTCTCTTGCTTCGCCTTCATTTTTGAAGAAATGAATTTGTTGAAAACTGTTCATTGTCTATCTCTCTCTGAGTAAACTACTCACCACATGTTATACACTGCAGTGCTAGCTAGCTGTAGCTTATGCTTTCAGTACTACATTCATTCTCTGATCCTTTGATTGGCTGGACAACATGTCAGTTCATGCTGCAAGAGCTCTGATAGGTTGGAGGACGTCTTCCGGAAGTTGTTATAATTACTGTGTAAGTCTATTGAAGCGGGTGAGAACCATGAGCCTCCAAGGTTTTGTATTGAAGTCAATGTACCCAGAGGAGGATGGAAACTAGCTGTCCACCATGGTGCTACCCTACAGGGTGCTGTTGAGGCTACTGTAGACCTTCATTGCAAAACAGTGTGTTTTAATCAATTATTTGGTGACGTGAATATATTTAATATATCTTTCACTACTTAAATTTTTGTGAAATTCACTGAGGGGGATGGATAGTAATGAGGATGTTTAGTATTGAGGATGGTTAGTAATGAGGATGTTTAGTATTGAGGATGTTTAGTATTGAGGATGTTTAGTATTGTGGATGTTTAGTAATGAGGATGTTCAGTATTGAGGATGTTAAGTATTGTGGATACATATGTTCTGCCCAACCTCTGTCTGTCTCTCTATATCTCCATACATATGTTCTGCCCAACCTCTGTCTGTCTCTCTATATCTCCATACATATGTTCTGCCCAACCTCTGTCTGTCTCTCTATATCTCCATACATATGTTCTGCCCAACCTCTGTCTGTCTCTCTATTTGAACAGTAGTCTGTTGGTTCATGTGGTTTAATGCAGGTGTTGATAATATTTGAACAGGATTCTGTTAGTTCATGTGGTTCAATGCAGGTGTTCTGAAATAGTGTCAGATGAATTTGACAGGTAGAGGTTTTTGTAGAGTAGACTGGGTCTCTGAACCAGTGTGTAGACTGGCTACACAGAAATATTCCCCACTGTCTTCAGCTTGTCTCAGTTTGAGGAGATGAAGGTAGGCATCATTCTCTCCATCTCCTTTCACATCAAAATAACCTTTATATGAGGGTTCAACTGTAGGGGTTTTATAGTGTGTATACGCTATGAGGTTTAGAGCCGTGTCTCCCACAGAACGCTGGTACCAGAGGATAGTGTCATAGTTGCTGATTCCATGACTGCAATTGAGTGTGACAGAGGCATCAGGCTTAACCAGCAACGCAGAGGGAGACTGGTACACTGATTTACTGAGAGAGACACCTGGGGAGAGAGAGAGAACATTACTTTTATTTTACAGTACATAACAAAGGATTGTACCACCATTTCTCAAGTTTACATAAACGCCTTTGATTAGTAATTACTTGTACACATTTATGCAAATTGTTACACTTTCATGTTTAATAAGTATTGTAGGAAACTATTAAATAAGTGTCACTTAAATTACCTGTGATCCAGAATAGAGGGACAGTGATACTGATAAGAGGTCTGATCATGTTGACTTAGTGATCGTTGGCAACCAACTGACATCTCATCTGAACTGACTGGAGAGGAGGAGGAACAGGAAGTGACCTCATCAGTGACGTAATGACTGAATCCAGCGTGGCATCAGACATCTTGACTGTTATTTTATATTGGAACGGAATCAAATCCAGACCTCTACTGAGACAGAGAATGAGAGGTTTTTGTAGTGTAGACAGGGGAATCTGCAACACTGTGCCTTACTAGCAGCACAGAAATACACTGCACTGTGTTGGGGTCGTCTCAAGTTGAACATGTTCAGAGAGGCATTCTTTGGGCCATCTCCACTCAAATCCCCACTCATATTGAAATGCTTTTCATATAAACTTTCAATGGTTGGATTCTTATGATACTGATTTCCAATGAGTTTCAGTGCTGTTTCTCCTTGTGATTTCTGGTACCACAACATTAGTCTGTAGTCTGATTTCTGATGATGGCAGAACAGTTGAACATTCTCTTCAGGTCTGCTGAAGACTGTAGAGGGAGTCTGGTGAACCTCAACACTGATAGAGAGACCTGAGGAGAGATGGAGAGAAGACATTTAATTTGCATAGATAACAGATGAAGATACATAATTGCCATACTGTACATCTAAACAAGTGATCATATCTAAGTCAGATTACTGTTATTACCTGAGAGCCAACAGAGTAAGAGGGATCTGATCATGTTAAGTCTTGAGCTGAACATCAACAACTAACTGACATCTCTAAGTAACACAGAAAATGGAATGAGAAATTGGAACATTTTGACTCCCAGTCAAAGTTAACAACATCAGAGGAACTGAGTCATTCTGAACTCACATGGGAGGAATATATGAAACCGGATATGACATCACAATCCAAACATGGGCGTTACAGTAATGTTCCTCCCAAGTGACTTTAGTTTAATTGTTTGTCCGAAATGGCACCCTATTCCATATATAGTGCATTTATTATGGTGTGGGACGTTTAAAGAAGCCCCATGTCATCCTACAGTACAGACATTTATAGAAGCCCCATGTCATCCTACAGTACAGACATTTATAGAAGCCCCATGTCATCCTACAGTACAGACATTTATAGAAGCCCCATGTCATCCTACAGTACAGACATTTATAGAAGCCCCACACCATCATACAGTACAGACATTTATAGAAGCCCCACACCATCCTACAGTACAGACATTTATAGAAGCCCCATACCATCATACAGTACAGACATTTATAGAAGCCCCACACCATCCTACAGTACAGACATTTATAGAAGCCCCATACCATCATACAGTACAGACATTTATAGAAGCCCCATACCATCCTACAGTACAGACATTTATAGAAGCCCCACACCTGCTGATACCACAGTATGGTGTTGTAGCTGGGGAGAGTGTGTTCCACCTGCTGATACCACAGTATGGTGTTGTAGCTGGGGAGAGTGTTGTCCACCTGCTGATACCACAGTATGGTGTTGTAGCTGGGGAGAGTGTGGTCCACCTGATGGTACCACAGTATGGTGTTGTAGCTGGGGAGAGCGTGTAAACAGGACAGGATATCAGTTTCTCCAGAACTCTGAAATACTGAAGATGAAGACTGCAGAACGCTGGAACAGAAGAGGAGAGAGAGATCTGTTTGTTATAGCTACTGGAGTGATTCATACAGGAAATATATGGAATTATAGATTATTTTAGACGGTCTCTAACCCATGATTAAGAATAATAATCCACAAAAAACATAGAGATTCATGTTCATAGGTGTAAAATATCCAACAGTGAAAGATTCTTAGTACAACACTGACTCAAGATGAACATTCAAAAGGACATGGATGTTCAGATCTCAGCCTCCTTCCTACACACACAGTTTACTGTGGTACTGGGTCTGGTGAGTCCACATGGATTTGTTGAGCTGTATCTCCACCTACAGGAAAGACATGATATCATACCATACTGTGTCATGTTGTCCTGTATATCAGAGGGAACCTCTCCTTTCTAATAGGCCAGCTGGTGAGTGTTTTGGTATTGAATCAGTCAGTTACAGTGTGATGTTAATACAGGTGTGATTAGTCTACAGTACACCAGGGAGGAGGTTTTTGTAGAGCAGAGAGGGAGATCTGATGCACTGTGTAAACTAGCAGCACAGTAATACACAGCACTGCTATTTGGAGTTAGTTGATTGATGGTTAAGGTGCCGGTACCATCTGCATTAGCGTCCCCTTCTATATGAAATCCAGTCTCAGGATATCCAGTTTTCGCTAACAGGTATCCTAAAAACACTAATTCTCTGTAGTTGGATTGCTTGTACCAGAGGATGCGATTATAGCCTGATATACTATGTGAACACTCCATCTTAGCCAACTTCCCCTGGTTCTTGTACAGGCCTGCAGGACTCTGGTGAACCTGGTTACTCTGAGAAGAACCTGGAGAGAGAGAGAGAGAGAGAGAGAGAGAGAGAGAGAGAGAGAGAGAAAACAACAGATAAAGAAACATATTCACCTGAAACATAAAAACCAATCAAATGAGGATATTAGTAGTTGATGAAATCATTGATCTGAATACCTGCAGCCCAGGCTGTGTAACCCATGGTTATGGAGATAAGAATTCTGATCATCTTGACTCCCTGTTAAGGAGACAGAAAGCATGAGACGGACAAACCACTCCACATGAATTAGAGGTGGCTTCTCATCAACTCATCTCAGTGATCTGAGGGATGCTGCCTCCTTATGAGAACATCTAAAGCATAACAGACCTGAGATCAACCCTACAGGAGGAGTCTGTGTATTGACTCAGGGGTGTGAATACTTATTTCAATGAACAACTTCTAAAAACATGTTTTTACTTTGACATTATGGTGTATTGTGTGGAGATGGGTGAGAAATGTTTTTATGTTATCCATTTTAAAATGCAGGCTGTAACACATGAACATTTGAAATAAGTCAAGGGTACAGTATGAACTAGCAGCACAGTAATACACAGCACTGCTATTTGGAGTTAGTTGATTGATGGTTAAGGTGCTGGGGTTAGAATACGGACCCAATGTTAAGGTTAGCCCAGCTTCAGAAAATGCAGTATTCCCAAACATGTATCTTAAAAACAGTCATTTGATGTTTGTACCAGAGCATGACATCATAGCCTGGTATAAGATGTGAACACTAAATCTTAGCCAACTCTCCCTGGTTCTTGTACAGGTCTGCAGGACTCTGGTGAACCTCGATGGAGAGGGAGAGGGAGAGGGAGAGGGAGAGGGAGAGGGAGAGGGAGAGGGAGAGGGAGCGGGAGAGCGAGAGCGAGAGCGAGACAATATGAGAACAACACATTCACCTGCAGAGAGAGGACCAAAATGAGAATCGGGGAATCTCCATTTACATTTTTTTGTCCAGGACTAGCCTTAATCTGTGTCTTGCAAACTGCCCCTGTATCATTAGGCATTCTGGGAGCAGATCGTTCCTGTAAGGTAGTGGGCACAGAGATCAGGGTCAGGAAGACAGGCTTGCAACAAGGTTATGTTCTAATGTGGTATTTTATTTATAAGTGCAAGATACAGTGGGGAGAACAAGTATTTGATACACTGCCGATTTTGCAGGTTTTCCTACTTACAAAGCATGTAGAGGTCTGTAATTTTTATCATAGGTACTCTTCAACTGTGAGAGACGGAATCTAAAACAAAAATCCAGAAAATCACATTGTATGATTTTTAAATAATTAATTTGCATTTTATTGCATGACATAAGTATTTGATCACCTACCAACAAGTAAGAATTCCGGCTCTCACAGACCTGTTAGTTTTTCTTTAAGAAGCCCTCCTGTTCTCCACTCATTACCTGTATTAACTGCACCTGTTTGAACTCGTTACCTGTATAAAAGACACCTGTCCACACACTCAATCAAACAGACTCCAACCTCTCCACAATGGCCAAGACCAGAGAGCTGTGTAAGGACATCAGGGATAAAATTGTAGACCTGCACAAGGCTGGGATGGGCTACAGGACAATAGGCAAGCAGCTTGGTGAGAAGGCAACAACTGTTGGAGCAATTATTAGAAAATGGAAGAAGTTCAAGATGACGGTCAATCTCCCTCGGTCTGGGGCACCATGCAAGATCTCACCTCGTGGGGCATCAATGATCATGAGGAAGGTGAGGGATCAGCCCAGAACTACACGGCAGGACCTGGTCAATGACCTGAAGAGAGCTGGGACCACAGTCTCAAAGAAAACCATTAGTAACACACTACGCCGTCATGGATTAAAATCCTGCAGCGCACGCAAGGTCCCCCTGCTCAAGCCAGCACATGTCCAGGCCCGTCTGAAGTTTGCCAATGACCATCTGGATGATCCAGAGGAGGAATGGGAGAAGGTCATGTGGTCTGATGAGACAAAAATAGAGCTTTTTGGTCAAAACTCCACTCGCCGTGTTTGGAGGAAGAAGAAGGATGAGTACAACCCCAAGAACACCATCCCAACCGTGAAGCATGGAGGTGGAAACATCATTCTTTGGGGATGCTTTTCTGCAAAAGGGACAGGACGACTGCACCGTATTGAGGGGAGGATGGATGGGGCCATGTATGGCCAACAACCTCCTTCCCTCAGTAAGAGCATTGAAGAAGGGTCGTGGCTGGGTCTTCCAGCATGACAACGACCCGAAACACACAGCCAGGGCAACTAAGGAGTGGCTCCGTAAGAAGCATCTCAAGGTCCTGGAGTGGCCTAGCCAGTCTCCAGACCTGAACCCAATAGAAAATCTTTGGAGGGAGCTGAAAGTCCGTATTGCCCAGTGACAGCCCCGAAACCTGAAGGATCTGGAGAAGGTCTGTATGGAGGAGTGGGCCAAAATCCCTGCTGCAGTGTGTGCAAACCTGGTCAAGAAAAAACCTTGCAAACAAAGGTTTTTCTACTGTACCAGCAAAACTGTACCTCTCTTTCTACTGCTCTTCATCATCCTCTTCTCTCTTTCTACTGCTCTTCATCATCCTCTTCTCTCTTTCTACTGCTCTTCATCATCCTCTTCTCTCTTTCTACTGCTCTTCATCATCCTCTTCTCTCTTTCTACTGCTCTTCATCATCCTCTGATCTCGACACCATTCTGTATACATCTGGCCCTCACTACATATTCGCCGCCACACCCACTGGCTCCAGGTCATCTATAAGTCTTTACTAGGTAAATCCCCGCCTTATCTCAGCTCGCTGGTCACCATAGCAATGCTCACCCGTAGCATGCGCTCCAGCAGGTATATTTCACTGGTCATCCCAAAAGCCAACACCTCCTTTGGCCGCCATTCCTTCCAGTTCTCTGCTGCCAATGACTGGAACGAATTACAAAAATCATTGAAGCTGTAGACTACCATCTCCCTCAATAACTTTAAGTATCAGCTGTCAGAGCAGCTTACCGATCACTGCACCTGTATACAGCCCATCTGTAAATAGCCCATCCTACTACCTCATCCCCATATTTATTATTTTTGTTCATTTGCACTCCAGTATCTCTATTTGCACATCATCATCTGCACATCTATCATTCCAGTGTTAATGCTAATTTGTAAATTTTTCGCCACTATGGTCTATTTATTGTCCTACCTTCCAAATCTGACTACATTTGCACTCTGTATATAGATTTTCTATTGTGTTATTGACTGTACGTTTGTTTATCCCATGTGTAACTCTGTGTTGTTTTTGTCTCACTGCTTTGCTTTGTCTTGGCCAGGTCACAGTTGTAAATGAGAACTTGTTCTCAACTGACCTACCTGGTTAAATAAAGGTGAAATAAAAATTAAAAAAATAAAAGTGGAGGAGTGGTAAGAGTGTCTCCTGGATGAAGCTATTCAGTGAAAGGAGAGTGGCTGTTGTTGAAGTAGCAAGTTTCCTTGAGGGTGGTGGTTGGTGAGAGTGTTAGAGGGAGTGTCAGGAAGCCTATACTGTAAAGCTTGCTGATTGGACCTCACTGTGAACATGACTAGAGTTAGAGGTCCCCCTACAGTATGTGATGAGACCATCTATTATTATATTCCATCCTATTGAAACTCTGGGGTTTTTGTGCAGCTGTACATGTTGTCTGTATCACTGTGTTCACTAACAGCACAGAAGTACATGCCGCTGTCTCCTGCCTCCAACGTCTTCACTGTGAAAGATCCACTCTCAGCTACAGTCTTAACAGTTGGATATTTGTCTTCACTGAAGGCTCCATAGTCTGGTTTGCCATAACTATTTGTGTAAACTACCTGCTTCATTCCCTCTCCTGGACGCTGTCTGTACCAGTACATCTGGTTGTAGGTTTGATCCTTAGTGTGGCTGCAGTTCATCTGAACATCACGGTCTTTCAGTCCCCAGAGTATGGTTGGTGTCTGAGTGACTTCACTCCCCTCAACAAGACCTGTAAGGATACAGTGAGAATGAAATCAATAGAGTTAGGTACAGTTAGACCTGAATACATCAAGACTCAGGTGAAGTGAACGTATGCTTGGAAACATCAATATCTATAACTATAGAAGGCTGTCATTGTAAATAAGAATTTAGTTCTTAACTTTCCTGGTTGAATAAATGAAACATTATGAAACTGTACCTCTATCACAGAACAGTAAGACAGTAATAGTGAAGAGAAAGGTGAACATGTTTGATCACGTTATATGTGAGACTGCTGGAAAGACTGTCACATAGATGAATACATGTCAATCAGTAGTCCACAGCAGGTTTCACCATATTGAACATGACAGTGAAGTGGGAGGGACACTGATGATCTGAATACATCATGCAAACTGTAGAGACATTCACATTATTAAAGTTACAGCTCCCCCTACAGTACATGATGAGAACATCAGCTCTTTACATATGATGTTCTATCCTATAGAGCTCGCCATCTTGTAGTCCTAAAAAAGAGAAATGAGTCAGCATTTTCTACCTCTGGTTCGTTGGCCATTGCTATGGGAGAAATGAAGGGGGAAAATCATGTGGTTTTGGGGTATAAGGTCTGAGGTTCACACAGGCTTTGGAGATCTTATACTTTTTGTTCTATGAGATAATATCAGTCAGTTAACATGACCTTTAGGAATTAGGAAGCCTTTATGTTTTGTTCTATGAGATAATATCAGTCAGTTCACATGACCTTTAGGAATTAGGAAGCCTTTATCTGCTCAAAACAAGTCTGTTGCATAAAGTCATTAACTGTCAGAGAAATGGAACTACCACATTAGTCACAATATTTTCACGTCACTACACTAAACCCCCGCAAACTAGTCTTCTACAGTCCGCCAAAAATCTAGTTAGCTTATTAAGCTTCCTGCGTACCAGCTCGAATGAAAACGCATTGATGATATATTGTTTTGCTGCAGGTTGTAACCATATCTCAGCTGTACTTGTTATATTATATCAACACTGGGGGTTTAGTGCAGCTGTACTTGTTATATTATATCAACACTGGGGGTTTAGTGCAGCTGTACTTGTTATATTATATCAACACTGGGGGTTTAGTGCAGCTGTACTTGTTATATTATATCAACACTGGGGGTTTAGTGCAGCTGTACTTGTTATATTATATCAACACTGGGGGTTTTGTGCAGCTGTACTTGTTATATTATATCAACACTGGGGGTTTAGTACAGCTGTACTTGTTATATTATATCAACACTGGGGGTTTAGTGCAGCTGTACGTGTTATGTTATATCAACACTGGGGGTTTAGTGCAGCTGTACTTGTTATATTATATCAACACTGGGGGTTTAGTGCAGCTGTACTTGTTATATTATATCAATACTGGGGGTTTAGTGCAGCTGTACTTGTAATATTATATCAACACTGGGGGTTTAGTGCAGCTGTACTTGTTATATTATATCAACACTGGGGGTTTAGTACAGCTGTACTTGTTATATTATATCAACACTGGGGGTTTAGTGCAGCTGTACTTGTTATATTATATCAATACTGGGGGCCAGATGTACGTACATTTGCGAACGCAGCGTTAATAGCGCCATGGCCAAGACGCAGAAAGTGCTTGATGTGAAACCGCAGTGTGCGTGTTATGTACCAAACCTGAAGTTAATCAGGTAATCTGCGCCTGTCCCCACCCACTATACCGTAAACTGCGCGTATTTAAACGCGCAATTGAATGGGCCTCCTCTCTTTCCATCATGGATCAGCCACCAAGTCAGGCAAAACAGCGAAAACAAAAACATATAATTGTAATGTAGCGAGGAGTTTAACAACTGCTGGAATGGAATGTGAACGCTGAGAGATTCGATGTCATCTTTGATTTCTTCCAGTAACTGTAATATTGCGTAGCTGCTTAATCTGTAACGCTTAATGATTTCGTTTTCACGCAACTGAAAAAGTGTGATTCTTGTGGTAAAACTCTTTTCAGCTCGTCTCCTTAGCCTATGTCTTCGGCTTGTTGGGATTACTGATGCCATTTCACCAGGAGGCATATGCCAGGAAACCAGCTTCCTAAATTACACCTGCTTTTAAGAGGCGGAGAATTTTCAGCACAAAATAGAGGCGCGCTCTCACCGGTTTTTTATGTACATAACAGGAATACATAATTAGGGCAGTTTACGCTTCCCCTCCCATCTCTTTATGTGACACTCCCACTTTCCCCTTGACCATTCCATGAATGCATATGCATGACACGAAAAGCGCATTTTGTCATTTTCATTTCCCGCAACAGGCAATCTCGGTGCATCCTGTTCGTACATACCTCGCCATGGTTTTATGCGCACTTTGCGAAACAAATACGCCTGAAGTGGGCGCAAAAGCGTTAGTACATCTGGCCCTGGGGGTTTAGTGCAGCTGTACTTGTAATATTATATCAACACTGGGGGTTTAGTGCAGCTGTACTTGTTATATTATATCAACACTGGGGGTTTAGTACAGCTGTACTTGTTATATTATATCAACACTGGGGGTTTAGTGCAGCTGTACTTGTTATAATATATCAACACTGGGGGTTTAGTGCAGCTGTACTTGTTATATTATATCAACACTGGGGGTTTAGTGCAGCTGTACTTGTTATATTATATCAACACTGGGGGTTTAGTACAGCTGTACTTGTTATATTATATCAACACTGGGGGTTTAGTGCAGCTGTACTTGTTATAATATATCAACACTGGGGGTTTAGTGCAGCTGTACTTGTTATATTATATCAACACTGGGGGTTTAGTGCAGCTGTACTTGTTATATTATATCAACACTGGGGGTTTAGTGCAGCTGTACTTTTGTATTTATTAAGGTTCCCCATTAGTTCCTGCCAAAGCAGCAGCTACTCTTCCTGGGGTTTATTATGAATCCCCATTAGTTAATCCCAAGGCAGCAGGTACTCTTAAGGCAGGTACAGTTGAAGTTGGAAGTTTACATACACCTTAGCCAAATATATTTAAACTCAGTTTTTCACAATTCCTGACATTTAATCCTAGTAAAAATTCCCTGTTTTAGGTCAGTTAGGATCACCACTTTATTTTAAGAATGTGAAATGTCAGAATAATAGCAGAGAGAATTATTTATTTCAGCTTGTATTTCTTTCATCACATTCCCAGTGGGTTAGAAGTTTACATACACTCAAATAGTATTTGGTAGCATTGCCTTTTATTTGTTTACGTTTCGGGTAGCCTTCCACAAGCTTCCCACAATAAATTGGGTGAATTTTGGCCCATTCCTCCTGACAGAACTGGTGTAACTGAGTCAGGTTTGTAAGCCTTCTTGCTCGCACACGCTTTTTCAGTTCTGCCCACACATTTTCTATAGGATTGGGGTCAGGACTTTGTGATGGCCACTCCAATACCTTGACTTTGTTGTCCTTAAGCCATTTTGCCACAACTTTGGAAGCATGCTTGGGGTCATTGTCCATTTGGAAGACCCATTTGCGACCAAGCTTTAACTTCCTGACTGATGTCTTGAGATGTTGCTTCAATATATCCACATAACTTTCCTTCCTCATGATGCCATCTATTTTGTGAAGTGCACCAGTCCCTCCTGCAGCAAAGCACCCCCACAACATGATGCTGCCACCCCCGTGCTTCACGGTTGGGATGGTGTTCTTCGGCTTGCAAGCCTCCCCCTTTCTCCTCCAAGCATAACGATGGTCATTATGGCCAAACAGTTGTATTTTTGTTTCATCAGACCAGAGGACATTTCTCCAAAAAGTACGATATTTGTCCCCATGTGCAGTCGTAAACCGTAGTCTGACTTTTTTATGGCAGTTTTGGAGCAGTGGCTTCTACCTTGCTGAGCGGCCTTTCACCTTATTACGATAGAGATACTTTTGTACCAGCATCTTCACAAGGTCCTTTGCTGTGGTTCTGGGATTGATTTGCACTTTTCACACCAAAGTACGTTCATCTCTAGGAGACAGAACGAGTCTCCTTCCTGAGCGGTATGACGGCTGCGTGGTCCCATGGTGTTTATACTTGCGTACTATTGTTTGTACAGATGAACGTGGTACCTTCAGTTATTTGGAAATTGCTCCCAAGGATGAACCAGACTTGTGGAGGTCTACAATTTTTTTTCTGAGGTCTTGGCTGATATATTTTGATTTTCCCATGATGTCGAGCAAAGAGTTTGAAGGTAGGCTTTGAAATACATCCACAGGTATACCTCCAATTGACTCAAATTATGTAAATTAGCAGAAGCTTCAGAAGCTTCTAAAGCCATGACATAATTTTCTGGAATTTTCCAAGCTGTTTAAAGGCACAGTCAACTTGATGTATGTAAACTTCTGAACCACTGGAATTATGATATAGTGAATTATAAGTGAAGTAATCTTTCTGTAAACAATTGTTGGAAGAATTACTTGTGTCATGCACAAAGTAGATGTCCTCACAGACTTGCCAAAACTATAGTTTGTTAACATGAAATCTGTGGAGTGGTTGAAGAATGAGTTTTAATGACTTCAACCTAAGTGTATGTATATACAATTAAAAACATTACATTACATTTCACAACAGATATCACATCACATTAAATGTGTGCCCTCAGGCCACTACTTTGCTACCACATACACTATATGTGACTCATTTCAGGAAACTAGGAATAAGTCACACGTCACTACTTCTCAGGAGAGGCATTTGAACGTAAAGCTTATCGCCATTGGACTCTGGAGCAGTGGAAACGCCTTCTCTGGAGTGATGAATCACCCTTCACCATCAGGCAGTCTGACGAATGAATCTGGGTTTGGCGGATGGCAGGAGAACGCTACCTGCCCCAATGCATAGTGCCAACTGTAAAGTTTGGTGGAGGAGGAATAATGGTCTGGGGCTGTTGTTCATGTTTTTTTGGGCTAATCCCCTTAGTTCCAGGGAAGGCTACAGCATATAGATAGATAGATAGATAGATAGATAGATAGATAGATAGATAGATAGATAGATAGATAGATAGATAGATAGATAGATAGATAGATAGATAGATAGATAGATAGATAGATAGATAGATAGATAGATAGATAGATAGATAGATAGATAGATAGATAGATAGATAGATACTTTATTGATCCCCCGGGGGGGAAATTTCATTGTCAAGCAGCTACAACAAAAACACAGGGCAGGTGCAAAATGCCACAACGAAAGTACACAAAAGACAGATACACGGTACATGATACATAGAGCGGCAGTATGAAAAAGTATAGAAATACAAGATATCTGGAGTGCAAAAAAAGGACATTGCATAGTATGAGTGGTTGGCTGAATATGTACACTATACATTGGTGGATGTTGGATGGTTAACTATACTATACAGGTCTTCAGTAGCTAAAAATGCGTATGATATGAGCGAGGGTAATAATAGTTTACTTAATAGACAGACTGGCTAAATGAACAGGTAAGTGAAAATTTTGCATGGTTAAATTAGCTGTACAGGTAAATATACAGTTATATTTACAGATAAGTGAATACTTGCATGGTTACACAAACTGTACAGGTAAATGACAGGAAAATATACTTTAATAGCTAGCTAAATGTGTGTATGATATAATTTGGGGTAATAATAGTATTTCCCTTAAAATACAGTCCTTAGTGCGCAGGGTTTAATTACAGACAACTGCAGGTATTGCACATTCGATATACTGAAAGCAATGAGAAAAGGTGCAACTGACAGGATACTAATATGCATTCCTGAGTGAATGCCTACGTAAGTTAGGTCCAAGAATGATATGATATATGATATAACAACTGTACATGAGTATGTATATACAGACCTGCATGAATAAATAGGTCCTGAGTGAATGAGTGATGACGGACCAGAGTTACTCACGGATGGATGCATAATTGTTAAACTAGGGCCTAGCACCCCAACAGTTCCAGATCTATGTTGCCGACGGCACGGCACCCCGGTGAGGCATTATATAGTCTAATAGCCGCCGGCAGGAAGGACCTCCTGTAGCGCTCTCTGGCACACCGTGGTGGGATCAGTCTGTGACTGATAGCCTTAAAGCTACAGCATACAATTACATTCTAGACCATTCTGTGCATCCAACTTTGTGGCAACAGTTTGGGGAACTTAGAGATGAGAAACCTTTTGAGGCAATTAGATATTTTCAGTCTGGAGAAACACCAGGGCTTGATGGTAAACCAGTAGAGATCCTATCACAGTTCACTTTTCAGTCTGGAGAAACACCAGGGCTTGATGGTATACCAGTAGAGATCCTATCACAGTTCACTTTTCAGTCTGGAGAAACACCAGGGCTTGATGGTATACCAGTAGAGGTCCTATCACAGTTCACTTTTCAGTCTGGAGAAACACCAGGGCTTGATGGTATACCAGTAGAGATCCTATCACAGTTCACTTTTCAGTCTGGAGAAACACCAGGGCTTGATGGTATACCAGTAGAGATCCTATCACAGTTCACTTTTCAGTCTGGAGAAACACCAGGGCTTGATGGTATACCAGTAGAGGTCCTATCACAGTTCACTTTTCAGTCTGGAGAAACACCAGGGCTTGATGGTATACCAGTAGAGGTCCTTTCACAGTTCACTTTACAGTCTGGAGAAACACCAGGGCTTGATGGTATACCAGTAAAGGTCCTATCACAGTTCACTTTTCAGTCTGGAGAAACACCAGGGCTTGATGGTATACCAGTAGAGGTCCTATCACAGTTCACTTTACAGTCTGGAGAAACACCAGGGCTTGATGGTATACCAGTAGAGGTCCTATCACAGTTCGCTTTTCAGTCTGGAGAAACACCAGGGCTTGATGGTATACCAGTAGAGGTCCTATCACAGTTCACTTGCTTACTACTCCAGACGACTCGTTTGAGCAAAAACTATAAATATGCCACATTATTTGAAATGCTAAGCCAGAAAAAATTCAACATGTCTTTTCATACTGTATACTGAATATTAAATATTAAAGCACTAAACGGTATACTGAATATTAAATATTAAAGCACTAAACGGTATACTGAATATTAAATATTAAAGCACTAAACGGTATACTGAATATTAAATATTAAAGCACTAAACGGTATACTGAATATTAAATATTAAAGCACTAAACGGTATACTGAATATTAAATATTAAAGCACTAAACGGTATACTGAATATTAAATATTAAACACTAAACGGTATACTGAATATTAAATATTAAAGCACTAAACGGTATACTGAATATTAAATATTAAAGCACTAAACGGTATACTGAATATTAAATATTAAAGCACTAAACGGTATACTGAATATTAAATATTAAAGCACTAAACGGTATACTGAATATTAAATATTAAAGCACTAAACGGTATACTGAATATTAAATATTAAAGCACTAAACGGTATACTGAATATTAAATATTAAAGCACTAAACGTTATACTGAATATTAAATATTAAAGCACTAAACGGTATACTGAATATTAAATATTAAAGCACTAAACGGTATACTGAATATTAAATATTAAAGCACTAAACGGTATACTGAATATTAAATATTAAAGCACTAAACGGTATAATGAATATTAAATATTAAAGCACTAAACGTTATACTGAATATTAAATATTAAACACTAAACGGTATACTGAATATTAAATATTAAAGCACTAAACGGTATACTGAATATTAAATATTAAACACTAAACGGTATACTGAATATTAAATATTAAAGCACTAAACGGTATACTGAATATTAAATATTAAAGCACTAAACGGTATACTGAATATTAAATATTAAAGCACTAAACCTCTCACTAAAAGCTTCATTCATACATAACTTATACTTAAACCCAAAATGGTTGTCCAGTAGATTATTAAGAAAGGTTCATCCTGTTGCCTTTATATAGATTTCAACTTTTTGAAAACAGTTGAAAATGAAACTTAGCTTAAAGTATTTCCCTTTCTTAAACAAGTCATACTTAGCTGGTCACAATTTAAATGTTATTGTCCAGAAAAGATTAAACAAATATTACAATAAATATTTTGGTTAAACTAAAATATACTGATGAATAAAAAAACATTATTAATGGAAAAAATGTTTCAAAATTGTATTATATTTATAAATGATTGTTATAAACTTTTTTGTATATTAAAGATACAAATTGCCTGAAAAAAATTGGCATAAATAGAAAGATATTCCTGTCTGGAGTTTGGCGCCGCCCTGCTGGTCGCCTGTTAAGCAGCTCCCATTGTTTGTGTATTAATTGTTGTTTTAGTATAGTTCAGGATTATGGAGTGCTATTGTTTTAGGTTTTAGAGTCCTCAATTATTTACAACCGAGCCCAGCTCCTGGATTTAGCACACTCAGCGCTATTGCACCCCAGGGAAAAGTTTGATATTCCGGACGAGTTGAAAAGGCGACAGCGTGGATGCAGGGCAGGTCGGAAGTGTAAAGCAAAGCTGAGTAAGTACAAGCCGGCAATATGGTCTATCATTATGGGCAACGTGAGATCGCTACATAACAAGATGGATGAGCTTGAGGGTCTGGTCCATGGGCAAAGAGACTACCGGGAAGCTGGCCTATTGTGCTTTACTGAGACATGGCTGAATGATAACATCCCCATAGAGAACGTAACTATCAGCGGTTTCCAGACCATCAGAGCGGACAGGGATAGAGCTTCTTCCAGTAAGAGTAAGGGAGGGGGGCTGGCTTTATTAGTTAACAACAGATGGTGTAATCCGAGCCATATTACTATTAAGGAACCTGCAGTGGGACAGTGAGAAGAGCCTGGGGGACCTCTAGGTCTCCCACCGCCGGTGCCGGCTCAGCCAGCAGGAAAGGGAGTCGGTGGAGGCTAAGCTGTGCCAGGAGGCGGAGAGCGAGGAGTGTTGGATGGAGCTGGAACAGCAGGAACAGCAGAGACTCCAGCAGGCTGTCAGGGAGGAGAAACAGAAGAAGGAACAGCAGGAACAGTAGAGACTCCAGCAGGCTGTCAGGGAGGAGAAACAGAAGAAGGAACAGCAGGAACAGTAGAGACTCCAGCAGGCTGTCGGGGAGGAGAAACAGAAGAAGGAACAGCAGGAACAGTAGAGACTCCAGCAGGCTGTCAGGGAGGAGAAACAGAAGAAGGAACAGCACAAACAGAACCTCAAGGCTCTGGAGGAGGACCGGGCTGTGGTGCAGGAGAAGGAGCACCAGGGCCATGAGGAGTTCAGAGGGCTAAACTGGGCCGAGAGGAGGCACCCTGATCAGGGAGATCACCCGGAGTGAGGAGGAGGAGTGGGAGGAGGCACAGAAGGCTGCGGAGGAGAAGCTGAGTCGCTCCCTGGAGAACTATGAACAGGTGGTAGAGAGGAGAGACAAGGAGCTGAAGGACGAGGCTAAGAGAGGTCTGCAGAGAAGAGGAAGAAACAGCAGGTGGAGGCCCGAGCCAAGGAGGCAGAGAGACGGGCCCAGCAGGCAGGTCTGATTGCAGAGGAGAGGACCAAGGAGGCAGAGAGACGGGCCCAGCAGGCAGATCTGATGGAAGAGGAGAGGACCAAGGAGGCAGAGAGACGGGCCCAGCAGGCAGGTCTGATGGAAGAGGAGAGGACCAAGGAGGCAGAGAGATGGGCCCAGCAGGCAGGTCTGATGGCAGAGGAGAGGACCAAGGAGGCAGAGAGACGGTCCCAGCAGTCAGGTCTGATGGCAGAGGAGAGGACCAAGGAGGCAGAGAGACGGGCCCAGCAGGCAGGTCTGATGGCAGAGGAGAGGACCAAGGAAAAGGCCCAGAGAGCAGTACAGAGCAGGCAGGAGAAGGAGAGACTACAACTCAGCAGACAGTGTGTGGAGGAGGAGCAGGCCAGGAGGATGGAAGCTGGGGAAGAGTGAGCACATCTTCAGGGAGAATAGAGCGCTCGCTCCACCGCCCAAGCCTCCTTCCACGTAGATGGATCTGGAGGCCCAGTCCCAGTTCCAGCTAGTCTGGGTGACAAGTGATGACTAGGGATGAGGCCCACTGCCCATGCTACTGGTGGACCACTGACAAACCTGAAATACTGGAAACTACTGGTTACTCCTGGCTACCATGTGCTTGGCTATTCATGGGTTGCACGTATCGTCACAATATTGTTTTGAACAATATTGTTTTGAATGTTCGTTTTAGGACTGAGACTAATGAGACTAATGCAGTCTCAAAGGGTGCCAATGAAGACTTAGTCTAAAGTGTGTTACTGTGGCTTGGAAACACAATGACATTTCAAAAGGAAGCAATTTTGTCATAATTGTGACGTCTCCAGATTTACTTAAATTCAGTATAACAAGCTAGCTAGCTAAGATTGAGGGGAGAGCACCGAAATGTTTGCTAGCTAACGTTAGCATTGCTAGCTATTTCTGACTAACTTTGCTAGCTCATGGCTACATTGCCATCTCTCTAATGTAGGGGGTCATATAGGGCTCTAATGTAGGGGGTCATAAAGGGCTCTAATGTAGGGGGTCATATAGGACTCTAATGTAGGGGGTCATATAGGGCTCTAATGTAGGGGGTCATATAGGGCTCTAATGTAGGGGGTCATAAAGGGCTCTAATGTAGGGGGTCATATAGGGCTCTAATGTAGGGGGTCATATAGGGCTCTAATGTAGGGGGTCATATAGGACTCTAATGTAGGGGGTCATATAGGGCTCTAATGTAGGGGGTCATATAGGGCTCTAATGTAGGGGGTCATATAGGGCTCTAATGTAGGGGGTCATATAGGGCTCTAATGTAGGGGGTCATATAGGGCTCTAATGTAGGGGGTCATAAAGGGCTCTAATGTAAGGGGTCATATAGGGCTCTAATGTAAGGGGTCATATAGGGCTCTAATGTAAGGGGTCATATAGGGCTCTAATGTAGGGGGTCATATAGGGCTCTAATGTAGGGGGTCATATAGGGCTCTAATGTAGGGGGTCATATAGGGCTCTAATGTAGGGGGTCATAAAGGGCTCTAATGTAGGGGGTCATATAGGGCTCTAATGTAGGGGGTCATATAGGGCTCTAATGTAGGGGGTCATATAGGGCTCTAATGTAGGGGGTCATAAAGGGCTCTAATGTAGGGGGTCATATAGGGCTCTAATGTACGGGGTCATATAGGGCTCTAGTGTAGGGGGTCATATAGGGCTCTAATGTAGGGGTCATCCCAATCACGGCCGGTTGTGATACAGTCTAGATTTGAACCAGGTTGTCTGTAGTGATGCCTCTAGCACTGAGATGCAGTGTCTTAGACCACTGCGCCACTTTGGAGAGGGTCATGTAGGGGGTCATATAGGGCTCTAATGTAGGGGGTCATATAGGGCTCTAATGTAGGGGGTCACACAGGGCTCTAATGTAGGGGGTCATATAGGGCTCTAACGTAGGGGGTCACACAGGGCTCTAATGTAGGGGGTCACACAGGGCTCTAATGTAGGGGGTCACACAGGGCTCTAATGTAGGGGGTCATATAGGGCTCTAATGTAGGGGGTCACACAGGGCTCTAATGTAGGGGGTCACACAGGGCTCTAATGTAGGGGGTCATATAGGGCTCTAATGTAGGGGGTCACACAGGGCTCTAATGTAGGGGGTCACACAGGGCTCTAATGTAGGGGGTCATATAGGGCTCTAATGTAGGGGGTCATATAGGGCTCTAACGTAGGGGGTCATATAGGGCTCTAATGTAGGGGGTCACACAGGGCTCTAACGTAGGGGGTCATATAGGACTCTAACGTATTGTACCAGACCAGAAAAGGGTTGAACACAGCTTTAATAACAACAACAAAGCATTTAGTTTCATTATTACAACAATTTGAGGTTGAACATTATATTATGTTCCCTGCCCTAAAACATGAGGGCATCTTTTCCATAGGGCCACATGGGTTACATGGCTTACATGTGTTAGGTTAAATTGGTTCATTTCTATAATTTCCAGTAAGATGATGTTGTTTATAGTGACTCTGATGATGGTTTCTGGTTGAGAACAGATTATACAGATAACAGGGACATTGAACCTAGCCTGATCCCAGACCTGGTTGTGCTGTCTTGCCAACTCCTATGGTCATTGTCAAGCAAGACAGCACAAACAGATCTGGATCGCAAACCTGGTAACATATCAGATTTTTTTATTCAACCTTAATTTAACAAATTCTTATTTACAATGATGGCCAAACCCCCCCGCCCCCCGCCCCCCACTCAGGATGGCCCCCCCCCACCCCGCCCCCCACTCAGGATGGCCCCCCCCCCACCCCGCCCCCCACTCAGGATGGCCCCCCCCCGCCCCCCGCCCCCCACTCAGGATAGCCCCCCCCGCCCCCCGCCCCCCACTCAGGATAGCCCCCCCCCGCCCCCCGCCCCCCACTCAGGATGGCCCCCCCCCCGCCCCCCGCCCCCCACTCAGGATGGCCCCCCCCGCCCCCCGCCCCCCGCCCCCCACTCAGGATGGCCCCCCCCCGCCCCCCGCCCCCCACTCAGGATAGCCCCCCCCCGCCCCCCACTCAGGATAGCCCCCCCCGCCCCCCGCCCCCCACTCAGGATGGCCCCCCCCCGCCCCCCACTCAGGATAGCCCCCCCCGCCCCCCACTCAGGATAGCCCCCCCCGCCCCCCGCCCCCCACTCAGGATGGCCCCCCCCCGCCCCCCACTCAGGATAGCCCCCCCCCCGCCCCGCCCCCCACTCAGGATAGCCCCCCCCCGCCCCCCACTCAGGATAGCCCCCCCCGCCCCGCCCCCCACTCAGGATAGCCCCCCCCCCGCCCCCCACTCAGGATAGCCCCCCCCGCCCCCCGCCCCCCACTCAGGATGGCCCCCCCCCGCACCCCGCCCCCCACTCAGGATGGCCCCCCCCCGCCCCCCGCCCCCCACTCAGGATGGCCCCCCCCAATAAAAACATACACATCATATCGATCAGCTTCATCAACCTGCAAATAAACAACAGTTTTTAAAGGAAGCAAAGCTATCTGTGTAAATACAATCAAATGTGAAAAAAATAAAAGCCAAAAAAAATTCCGACTTGCATTGTACAGTATGTGTCAACGTGTATTCTGTGTGTTGGCTATATGGTTCATAATTGCATCCCTATTTTAAAGAGAACATCTTTGGTGTCACACAGGATCAGGTTTGAGGCTTCTGCCGGTTCTGCTCTCTCTCTCTCTCTCTCTCTCTCTCTCTCTCTCTCTCTCTCTCTCTCTCTCTCTCTCTCTCTCTGTGTCTCTCTCTCTCTCTCTCTCTCTCTCTCTCTCTCAGTCATCTTTCTTGGCAGAGGCTTCCTGGTCGTGGCGTGTGATGATCTTGTAAACGCTCTTCCTGAAGCAGCTGTCGGAGGTCATTCGGCGGGCGGTCTCCCTCAGGTCCTCCATGCTGGTGCTGTCGCCACGGCCAACCACGAACGACTGGGAGTGTTTCACTGCAGAGGAAAATAAATGTTTGTGTGTGTGTGTCACAGTAGATTGGTGGCACCTTAATTGGGGAGAACAAGCTTGTGGTAATGACTGGAGCGGAGTTTCCAGGTGTTGGATGTCGTTCCATTCGCTCCGTTCCAGACAATATTATGAGCCGTCCTCCCCTCACCAGCCCCAACTGTGCGTGCTTGTGTGAGTACTTACACCAGTGGTGTTTGGAGGCCCGTCTCTGGATCCGGCAGCTCTTAATGCGTCGTGCTGCTGCCTTGTGGAGATACACAGCATTCTTCATTATAGAAGGGAGCTTGGCCTCAATCTCTGCAGCACAGATACACTCCTCAAAGAACTCTGTGAGAAGAACACACACATATCCATGTAGCTGCAGTGTTGGTCCCATGTTAACTGAGCTTGTTTACATCCCTGTTAGT
>CM042405.1:2152970-2181544 GCA_023634145.1 Thymallus thymallus
AGCACTTTAGTTAACGCAGTGGATACTAACCTTTATTTAACTAGGCAAGTCAGTTAAGAACAATTTCTTATTTACAATGACGGCCTACCCTGGCCAAACCCTCCCCTAACCCGGCCGACGCTGGGCCAATTGTGCGCCGCCCTATGGGACTCCCGATCACGGACTGTTGTGATACAGCCCGGAATCGAACCCGGGTCTGTAGTGACGCCTCTAGCACTGAGATGCAGTGCCTTAGACCGCTGCACCACTCAGGATTTAATGTAATATGAATGTTTTCTGTTAAAGATCACAGTTTGTGTTCTCCTTATTTCTCTCTTACAGTTTGATCTGCTCCTGCTCTGTTCTAAGCTCCATCACCAGCTCCTCAAACTTCTGCTTCTCCTCCTCCAGAACCAAGTTCAGACGCTCCAGCTGTTCCTTCTGTTCTCTCTCCAGGATCAGTTCTTCAGTCTCCTCCATCAGCTTATCTGGGGACAAAACAGCCTGTTTACTTGTCGTATATGGCCATTGTCTCCATGTGGGACTGTTAGCATCAAAACTAAAGACCAAAGGACTGTCATTCTACAGCCCCTCATACCTCCCCATGTCCCCTCTCACCCAGCCCCTCCTATCTCCCCTGACCTATACCTCCCCATGTCCCCTCTCACCAGCCCCTTAGGCCTGCCACCTTGACCCATACCTCCCCATGTACCCTCTCACCCAGCCCCTCAGGCCTGCCACCCTGACCCATACCTCCCCATGTCCCCTCTCACCCAGCCCCTCCTATCTCCCCTGACCCATACCTTCCCATGTCCCCTCTCACCCAGACCCTCAGGCCTGCCACCCTGACCCATACCTCCCCATGTCCCCTCTCACCGAGCCCGTCCTATCTCCCCTGACCCATACCTCCCCATGTCCCCATGTCCCGTCTCACCCAGACCCTCAGGCCTGCCACCCTGACCCATACCTCCCTATGTCCCCATGTCCCCTCTCACCCAGCCCTACTCTCTCCCCTGAACCAGGCCCCATGCCTCCTGCCTCCCCATGCCCTCTTCTTACCCAGGTACTCCTGCTTCTCCCAGGCCAGCCCAGCCCTGACCCCATACCCAGCCCCTCTTCTTACCCTGGTACTCCTGCTTCTCCCAGCCCAGCTCAGCCCAGCCCAGCCCTGACCCAGTCCCCAGCCCCTCTTCTTACCCTGGTACTCCTGCTTCTCCCAGCCCAGCTCAGCCCAGCCCTGACCCCGTCCCCAGACCCTCTTCTTACCCAGGTACTCCTGCTTCTCCCAGCCCAGCTCAGCCCAGCCCTGACCCCGTCCCCAGCCCCTCTTCTTACCCAGGTAGTCCTGCTTCTCCCAGCCCAGCTCAGCCCAGCCCTGACCCCGTCCCCAGCCCCTCTTCTTACCCAGGTAGTCCTGCTTCTCCCAGCCCAGCTCAGCCCAGCCCTGACCCCGTCCCCAGCCCCTCTTCTTACCCTGGTACTCCTGCTTCTCCTTGGCCAGCTGCAGTCCCTGGGCCTCCAGGCTCTCTATCATGGCTTCTCCCAGTTGGGCGTTCTTCCAGGTGCTGGAGATGTTAGACACTATGTGTTTAACAGGTTTAATACAACATGATCACCACCATTACTGTACAACAGTAGGTCACATGTTCTACTATGCAGACCTGTGCAGCTCCTCTATACATGTCTGAGGAGACTAAAGTCCCCCTCTAAGATGGAGTTAGTGTGGTCAGATGGATTTAAAGAGGCAGTGTGTGGTTTCAGTTAGTTTACAGCTAGATTTAAAGAGGCAGTGTGTGGTTTCAGTTAGTTTACAGCTAGATTTAAAGAGGCAGTGTGTGGTTTCAGTTAGTTTACAGCTAGATTTAAAGAGGCAGTGTGTGGTTTCAGTTAGTTTACAGCTAGGTTTAAAGAGGCAGTGTGTGGTTTCAGTTTGTTTACAGCTAGGTTTAAAGAGGCAGTGTGTGGTTTCAGTTAGTTTACAGCTAGATTTAAAGAGGCAGTGTGTGGTTTCAGTTAGTTTACAGCTAGGTTTAAAGAGGCAGTGTGTGGTTTCAGTTAGTTTACAGCTAGGTTTAAAGAGGCAGTGTGTGGTTTCAGTTAGTTTACAGCTAGGTTTAAAGAGGCAGTGTGTGGTTTCAGTTAGTTTACAGCTAGATTTAAAGAGGCAGTGTGTGGTTTCAGTTAGTTTACAGCTAGATTTAAAGAGGCAGTGTGTGGTTTCAGTTAGTTTACAGCTAGGTTTAAAGAGGCAGTGTGTGGTTTCAGTTAGTTTACAGCTAGGTTTAAAGAGGCAGTGTGTGGTTTCAGTTAGTTTACAGCTAGGTTTAAAGAGGCAGTGTGTGGTTTCAGTTAGTTTACAGCTAGGTTTAAAGAGGCAGTGTGTGGTTTCAGTTAGTTTACAGCTAGGTTTAAAGAGGCAGTGTGTGGTTTCAGTTTGTTTACAGCTAGATTTAAAGAGGCAGTGTGTGGTTTCAGTTAGTTTACAGCTAGGTTTAAAGAGGCAGTGTGTGGTTTCAGTTAGTTTACAGCTAGGTTTAAAGAGGCAGTGTGTGGTTTCAGTTAGTTTACAGCTAGGTTTAAAGAGGCAGTGTGTGGTTTCAGTTAGTTTACAGCTAGATTTAAAGAGGCAGTGTGTGGTTTCAGTTAGTTTACAGCTAGATGTAAAGAGGCAGTGTGTGGTTTCAGTTAGTTTACAGCTAGATTTAAAGAGGCAGTGTGTGGTTTCAGTTAGTTTACAGCTAGGTTTAAAGAGGCAGTGTGTGGTTTCAGTTAGTTTACAGCTAGGTTTAAAGAGGCAGTGTGTGGTTTCAGTTAGTTTACAGCTAGATTTAAAGAGGCAGTGTGTGGTTTCAGTTAGTTTACAGCTAGATTTAAAGAGGCAGTGTGTGGTTTCAGTTAGTTTACAGCTAGATTTAAAGAGGCAGTGTGTGGTTTCAGTTAGTTTACAGCTAGGTTTAAAGAGGCAGTGTGTGGTTTCAGTTAGTTTACAGCTAGGTTTAAAGAGGCAGTGTGTGGTTTCAGTTAGTTTACAGCTAGATTTAAAGAGGCAGTGTGTGGTTTCAGTTAGTTTACAGCTAGATTTAAAGAGGCAGTGTGTGGTTTCAGTTAGTTTACAGCTAGATTTAAAGAGGCAGTGTGTGGTTTCAGTTAGTTTACAGCTAGATTTAAAGAGGCAGTGTGTGGTTTCAGTTAGTTTACAGCTAGATGTAAAGAGGCAGTGTGTGGTTTCAGTTAGTTTACAGCTAGATTTAAAGAGGCAGTGTGTGGTTTCAGTTAGTTTACAGCTAGATTTAAAGAGGCAGTGTGTGGTAAATAGGGACTCACACTTTGCCAGACTCTTGCAGCATCTCCAACCACTGGTTTTGTTCTGCCTCGTTCTCTGCAGCCAGGACGATGTTACCCTGAGGGAATAATAGAGCATCATCACGTGATAACATACTGTAGCATACATTATCATCACATCATGCATATGTGATAATTTACAGTAGCATACATTATCATCACATCATGCATATGTGATGATATACAGTAGCATACATTATCATCACATCATGCATACGTGATAATATACAGTAGCATACATTATCATCACATCATGCATACGTGATAATATACAGTAGCATACATTATCATCACATCATGCATACGTGATAATATACAGTAGCATACATTATCATCACATCATGCATACGTGATAATATACAGTAGCATACATTATCATCACATCATGCATACGTGATAATATACAGTAGCATACATTATCATCACATCATGCATACGTGATAATATACAGTAGCATACATTATCATCACATCATGCATATGTCCAGTGTGTCTCAATTGGTAGAACATGGTGCTTACAATGCCAGGGTTGTGGGTTCGATAATATATACATATACAGTAACTGCCTAATAATATATACATATACAGTAACTGCCTAATAATATATACATATACAGTAACTGCCTAATAATATATACATATACAGTAACTGCCTAATAATATATACATATACAGTAACTGCCTAATAATATATACATATACAGTAACTGCCTAATAATATATACATATACAGTAACTGCCTAATAATATATACATATACAGTAACTGACTAATAATATATACATATACAGTAACTGACTAATAATATAAACATATACAGTAACTGACTAATAATATATACATATACAGTAACTGCCTAATAATATATACATATACAGTAACTGACTAATAATATATACATATACAGTAACTGCCTAATAATATTATTAAAGCAACAGTATGTCTAATTGCTTACAGTGAAGTCCTCATGATTTATAACCATGGCGAAAGGCATGCTCTGGTCTTCCTTAAGATCCACAACACAGCCTCCTAACGGGATCACACCCTGAGACAGATGGACAACAGGATAAATAAAAAACAATGCATCAACCTCTCATAGCTGTAGTATATGTAGAGAATATATATCTGATAGCAGGACAAAACATACGTCATCATAGCTGTAGTATACTGTATGTAGAGAATATCTAAAGCTCACCTTGGGGTGGATGTTAAAGTATCTGTTGGTCTAAAGCTCACCTTGGGGTGGATGTTAAAGTATCTGTTGGTCTAAAGCTCACCTTGGGGTGGATGTTAAAGTATCTGTTGGTCTAAAGCTCACCTTGGGGTGGATGTTAAAGTATATGTTGGTCTAAAGCTCACCTTGGGGTGGATGTTAAAGTATCTGTTGGTCTAAAGCTCACCTTGGGGTGGATGTTAAAGTATCTGTTGGTTTAAAGCTCACCTTGGGGTGGATGTTAAAGTATCTGTTGGTCTAAAGCTCACCTTGGGGTGGATGTTAAAGTATCTGTTGGTCTAAAGCTCACCTTGGGGTGGATGTTAAAGTATCTGTTGGTCTAAAGCTCACCTTGGGGTGGATGTTAAAGTATCTGTTGATTAAAGCTCACCTTGGGGTGGATGTTAAAGTATCTGTTGGTCTAAAGCTCACCTTGGGGTGGATGTTAAAGTATCTGTTGGTCTAAAGCTCACCTTGGGGTGGATGTTAAAGTATCTGTTGATTAAAGCTCACCTTGGGGTGGATGTTAAAGTATCTGTTGGTCTAAAGCTCACCTTGGGGTGGATGTTAAAGTATCTGTTGGTCTAAAGCTCACCTTGGGGTGGATGTTAAAGTATCTGTTGGTCTATAGCTCACCTTGGGGTGGATGTTAAAGTATCTGTTGGTCTAAAGCTCACCTTGGGGTGGATGTTAAAGTATCTGTTGGTCTAAAGCTCACCTTGGGGTGGATGTTAAAGTATCTGTTGGTCTAAAGCTCACCTTGGGTTGGATGTTAAAGTATCTGTTGGTCTAAAGCTCACCTTGGGGTGGATGTTAAAGTATCTGTTGTCTATAGCTCACCTTGGGGTGGATGTTAAAGTATCTGTTGGTCTAAAGCTCACCTTGGGGTGGATGTTAAAGTATCTGTTGGTCTAAAGCTCACCTTGGGGTGGATGTTAAAGTATCTGTTGTCTAAAGCTCACCTTGGGGTGGATGTTAAAGTATCTGTTGGTCTAAAGCTCACCTTGGGGTGGATGTTAAAGTATCTGTTGGTCTAAAGCTCACCTTGGGGTGGATGTTAAAGTATCTGTTGGTCTAAAGCTCACCTTGGGATGGATGTTAAAGTATCTGTTGGTCTCGAAGCTTCTCTTCTCATTCTCTGCATAGTAGAGCAGGAAGCTGTCTTTGATGATAAAGAATCTAGGAGGATGGAGAATGTTTGTGTCATTCATTATGGAAAACTATGTAGACCGCATCCTGACTCACTCATTATGGAAAACTATGTAGACCACATCCTGACTCACTCATTATGGAAAACTATGTAGACCGCATCCTGACTCACTCATTATGGAAAACTATGTAGACCGCATCCTGACTCACTCATTATGGAAAACTATGTAGACTGCATCCTGACTCACTCATTATGGAAAACTATGTAGACCGCATCCTGACTCACTCATTATGGAAAACTATGTAGACTGCATCCTGACTCACTCATTATGGAAAACTATGTAGACCGCATCCTGACTCACTCATACTGGAAAACTATGTAGACTGCATCCTGACTCACTCATTATGTAAAACTATGTAGACCGCATCCTGACTCACTCATTATGGAAAACTATGCAGACTGCATCCTGACTCAATCATACTGGATATCTATGTAGACTGCATCTTTACTCAATCATACTGGATATCTATGTAGACTGCATCTTTACTCAATCATACTGGAAAACTATGCAGACTGCATCCTGACTCACTCATTATGGAAAACTATGCAGACTGCATCTTGACTCACTCATTATGGAAAACTATGTAGACTGCATCCTGAGAGCCAAGTCATACCAGCAGAGCCTGACAAAGGTTTTCTATCTAACCAATGTGAAAACCCACTAGAAACAGCTGCTGGCAAGGTTCTGACAGATGGGTGTGTCTTGGTGGGGGCAAGGACACACCCAAGACACACCCACATCACATTTGGCTTCTGTCAAGGCCGCCTGCATTTCTTGAGAAGAAAGACATAAACTAGGCCAAATCAGAGGGTGCAGTTCCCCTTTAAATTACATTGGATCTTGAATTGATTTTAAATGGTAAAAAATATTAAAATGAGTCTTTCAAATGAAAACAATATAAGGTTAAACCGAATAAGGTTGCAACATCATCCCGGATTTCCTAGACCCACTTCAATTTGCATACTGCTCCAACAGATCCACAGATTACTCAATCTCAATTATACTCAACACTGCCCTTTCCCACCTGGACAAAAGGAACACCTATGTGAGAATGCTGTTCATTGACTACAGCTCAGCCTTCAACACCATAGTGCCCTCAAAGCTCATCACTAAGCTAAGGACCCTGGGACTAAACACCATCCTCTGAAACTGGATCCTGGTCTTCCAGGACCTGATATCCAGAAGCTCTTTTTACGAAACATTACGTACAAAATAAGCTACAAATAACGCAAAAAACACACATAATAGCACAATTGCTATTAACCCCTTATAACCCCTTTCCTCTGGAGCCTTCTTCCCATTAGCAGCGATTACAGCTGTGAGTGTTTCTGGGTAATTCTCTAAGAGCTACATTGTACATTATTTGCACATTATTCTTTTTTAAATTCTTCAAGGTCTTTCAAGTTGGTTGTTGGTCGTTGCTAGACAGCCATTTTCAAGTCTTGCCATAGATTCTCAGTCGATTTAAGTGAAAATTGTAACTAGGCCACTCAGGAACATTCAGTGTCGTCTAACTAACAGGGATGTAAACTAATTTGTCCACCACATTTTAGAGAAAATAGAGAAAAATTGAAAATGTCTGGCCTTGTGTTTTAGGTTATTGTCCTGCTGAAAGGTGAATTCATCTCCCAGTGTCTGTTGGAAAGCAGACTGAACCAGGTTTTCCTCTAGGAGTTTGCCTGTGCTCAGCTTTAATCCATTTATTTGTATCCTAAAAAACTTCCTGGTCCTTGCTGATGACAAGCATACCCATAACATGATGCAGCCTCCACCATACCCATAACATGATGCAGCCTCCACCATACCCATAACATGATGCAGCCGCCACCATACCATAACATGATGCAGCCACCACCATACCCATAACATGATGCAGCCGCCACCATACCCATAACATGATGCAGCCGCCACCATACCCATAACATGATGCAGCCTCCACCATACCCATAACATGATGCAGCCTCCACCATACCCATAACATGATGCAGCCTCCACCATACCCATAACATGATGCAGCCGCCACCATACCATAACATGATGCAGCCTCCACCATACCCATAACATGATGCAGCCTCCACCATACCCATAACATGATGCAGCCTCCACCATACCCATAACATGATGCAGCCACCACCATACCCATAACATGATGCAGCCTCCACCATACCATAACATGATGCAGCCGCCACCATACCCATAACATGATGCAGCCGCCACCATACCCATAACATGATGCAGCCGCCACCATACCCATAACATGATGCAGCCGCCACCATACCCATAACATGATGCAGCCTCCACCATACCCATAACATGATGCAGCCTCCACCATACCCATAACATGATGCAGCCACCACCATACCCATAACATGATGCAGCCACCATCATACCCATAACATGATGCAGCCTCCACCATACCCATAACATGATGCAGCCTCCATCATACCCATAACATGATGCAGACACCACCATACCCATAACATGATGCAGCCTCCACCATACCCATAACATGATGCAGCCTCCACCATACCCATAACATGATGCAGCCACCACCATACCCATAACATGATGCAGCCACCATCATACCCATAACATGATGCAGCCAGCACCATACCCATAACATGATGCAGCCTCCACCATACCCATAACATGATGCAGCCTCCACCATACCCATAACATGATGCAGCCACCATCATACCCATAACATGATGCAGCCTCCACCATACCCATAACATGATGCAGCCTCCACCATACCCATAACATGATGCAGCCTCCACCATACCCATAACATGATGCAGCCTCCACCATACCCATAACATGATGCAGCCTCCACCATACCCATAACATGATGCAGCCACCACCATACCCATAACATGATGCAGCCACCATCATACCCATAACATGATGCAGCCTCCACCATACCCATAACATGATGCAGCCTCCACCATACCCATAACATGATGCAGCCTCCACCATACCCATAACATGATGCAGCCACCACCATACCCATAACATGATGCAGCCACCATCATACCCATAACATGATGCAGCCAGCACCATACCCATAACATGATGCAGCCTCCACCATACCCATAACATGATGCAGCCTCCACCATACCCATAACATGATGCAGCCACCATCATACCCATAACATGATGCAGCCTCCACCATACCCATAACATGATGCAGCCTCCACCATACCCATAACATGATGCAGCCTCCACCATACCCATAACATGATGCAGCCTCCACCATACCCATAACATGATGCAGACACCACCATACCATAACATGATGCAGCCTCCACCATACCCATAACATGATGCAGCCACCATCATACCCATAACATGATGCAGCCACCACCATACCCATAACATGATGCAGACACCACTATACCCATAACATGATGCAGCCTCCACCATACCCATAACATGATGCAGCCTCCACCATACCCATAACATGATGCAGCCTCCACCATACCCATAACATGATGCAGCCTCCACCATACCCATAACATGATGCAGCCACCACCATACCCATAACATGATGCAGCCACCATCATACCCATAACATGATGCAGCCACCATCATACCCATAACATGATGCAGCCACCACCATACCCATAACATGATGCAGCCTCCACCATACCCATAACATGATGCAGCCTCCACCATACCATAACATGATGCAGCCACCACCATACCCATAACATGATGCAGCCTCCACCATACCCATAACATGATGCAGCCTCCACCATGCTTGAAAATATGAAAAGTGGTACACAGTGATGTGTTGTTGGATTTGCCCAAAAAAACATAACGCTTTGTATTCAGGACATAAAGTACATTTCTATACCACATTTTGTGCTGTTTTATTTTAGTGCCTCATTGAAAACAGGATGCATGTTTTGGGATAGTTTTGTTCTGTACAGGCTTCCTTCTTTTCACTCTGTCAATAAGGTTAGTTGTCACACTCGGGTGTATGAATGGACCAAGACGCAGTGCAGCGCCTTGACGTGAACTACCCAAAATAACACAATATAACAAAAGTAGACACACTTACATGAACGGACGATCAGACATACAATGAACCACGCCTAGGGAGTGGGAATTACACATATAAGTAGGATCCCTAATTAGAGGCAATGCAATGCTGCTACCTCTAATTAGGGATCCCACACACATCACCACACAGACATAGAACATATAGAACTGCCAGACTCTGACCATAGAATTATAGAGAAGCAATAGGCTTCTCTATGGCCAGAGCCTGACATTAGTTTTGTGGAGTAACTACAATGTTGTTGATCCATCCTTCTATCACAGCCATTAAACTCTGTAACTGTTTTAATATCACCATTGGCCTCATCCCATTGGCCAAATCCCTGAGCGGTTTCCTTCCTCTCCGGCAACTGAGTAGGGAAGGATGCCTTTATCTTTGTAGTGACTGAGTAATTAAAGTGTCATTAATAATTTCACCGTGTTCAAAAGGATATTCAATGTCTGCTTTTTTATTTTCACCCATCTACCAATAGGTGCATTTCTTTGCGAGGCATTGGAAAACCTTCCTTGTCTTTGTGGTTGAATCTGTGGTTGAAATTCACTGCTTGACTGAGGGACCTTAAAGATAATTGTATGTGTGTACAGAGATGAGATAGTCACTCATAAACCATGTTGAACACATTATAACACAGTGAGTCCATGCAAATGATTACTTATATTTATATTTAAATATAAGTAACTTATATTTACTAGGTAAATCCCCGCCTTATCTCAGCTCGCTGGTCACCATAGCAACACCAACCCGTAGCATGCGCTCCAGCAGGTATATCTCACTGGTCATCCCCAAAGCCAACACCTCCTTTGGCCGCCACTCCTTTCAATTCTCTGCTGCCAATGACTGGAACGAATTGCAAAAATCATTGAAGCTGGAGACTACCATCTCCCTCACTAACTTTAAGCATCAGCTGTCAGAGCAGCTTATCGATCACTGCACCTGTATACAGCCCTTCTGTAAATAGCCCATCCTACTACCTCATCCCCATATTGTTATTTTTGCTAATTTGCACTCCAGTATCTCTATTTGCACATCATCATTTGCACATTCCATCATTCCAGTGTTAATGCTAATCTGTAATTTATTTCACCACTATAGTCTATTTATTGTCCTACCTTCCTAACCTTACTGCATTTTGCACTACATTTGCACTCTGTATATAGATTCTCTATTGTGTTATTGACTGTACGTTTGTTTAGTATCATGTGAAACTCTGTGTTGTTTTTGTCGCACTGCTTTGCTTTGTCATGGCCAGGTCGCAGTTGCAAATGAGAACTTGTTCTCAACTGACCTACCTGGTTAAATAAAGGTGAAATAGAAAAAATAAAAAATAAAAATAAAAATCTGCACATCAGCTATGATGTCTTTGTTTATGATGATATTGATTTGATACTTAGTGTTATTCTATCTGAGGGTAAGTGCTATGTGGGGATCCTGTGATTGTTCTTACACTATAATGTCGATCATAGATAGCTGTAGTGGGGAAAAATCATTACGGATCTGAGCCAAGGGATTGACTGTGAGCTTTATCATGGCTCTAGTCAGAAGTAGTGCACTACAGAGAATAGGGTGCCATTTGGGAGACAGACAGTACTGAACTCTGAAGAGGCTAGTCCCACAGCAGCCCAGTTGCCGGAGAGGAATGGGAACCACATTGTAGTTAATCCATAACACTAACCTTATTGAACTTTATGTCCTGAATACAAAGCATTATATTTGGGGCAAATCCAATACAACACATCACTGAGTATCACTCTATATTTTCAAGCATGGTGGAGGCTGCATCATGTTATGAGGTTTTTAGGATTAAAAAGCACAGGCAAACTTCTAGTGGTAGAAAAAATTCTAGCCACAGTTTTGACTTATCCTCTTAAGGATCGGACCCATTTTTTCAATTTTCACCTAAAATGACATACCCAAATCTAACTGCCTGTAGCTCCGGACCTGAAGCAAGGATTTACATATTCTTGATACTATTTGAAAGGAAACACTTTGAAGTTTGTGGAAATGTGAAATTCATGTAGGAGAATATAACACATTAGATCTGGTAAAAGATAATACAAAGAAATAAACATGCGTTGTTTTGTTTATTTTTGTCACATCATCTTTGAAATGCAAGAGAAAGGACATAATATTTATTACTTAGGAGTCCAGAAGCAATTTATATTTTGGCCACTAGATGGCAGCAGTGTATGCGCAAAGTTTTAGACATATCCAATGAACCATTGCATTACTGTTAATTGATACATTTTCAAGTACAAAACTGTGCACTCTCCTCAAACAATAGCATGGTATTATTTCACTGTAATAGCTACTGTAAATTGGACAGTGCAGTTAGATTAACAAGAATGTAAGCTTTCTGCCCATATGAGATATGTCTATGTCCTGGGAAATGTTCTTGTTACTTACAACGTCACATTAGAGCATGTTAGCTCAAGCGTCCCGAGGATGGGACACGATCATCTAGAGGTGAAAATCTATGGCAAGACTTGAACGTGGCTGTCTAGCAATAATCAACAACCAACTTGACATAGCTTGAATCATTTTTAAAGAATCATTTGCAAATATTGTACAATCCAGGTGTGCAAAGTTCTTACAGACTTACCCAGAAAGACTCACTGTAAAGCTGTAATTGCTGCCAGGTGACTCTAACACTTATTTAATCAAGATATATTAGTGGTTTTTTTTTTGTTCTTCCACTTTGACATTACAGAGTATTTTGTGTAGATCGTTGACAAAAAATGACAATTAAATACATTTTTATCCCACTTTGTAGCACAACAAAATGTGGAAAAGGCTCTGCAGGTGTATCTGTTAACCAGCGCTGTTGTGTATCTGTTAACCAGCGCTGTTGTGTATCTGTTAACCAGCGCTGTTGTGTATCTGTTAACCAGCGCTGTTGTGTATCTGTTAACCAGCGCTGTTGTGTATCTGTTAACCAGCGCTGTTGTGTATCTGTTAACCAGCGCTGTTGTGTATCTGTTAACCAGCGCTGTTGTGTATCTGTTAACCAGCGCTGTTGTGTATCTGTTAACCAGCGTTAACATTGTCATTTATTTCCCTACCTGCTGCTAGGTAGAATTAACTAGACAGGTGATAATGCCAGGCCCTACCTGCTGCTAGGTAGAATTAACTAGACAGGTGATAATGCCAGGCCCTACCTGCTGCTAGGTAGAATTAACTAGACAGGTGATAATGCCAGGCCCTACCTGCTGCTAGGTAGAATTAACTAGACAGGTGATAATGCCAGGCCCTACCTGCTGCTAGGTAGAATTAACTAGACAGGTGATAATGCCAGGCCCTACCTGCTGCTAGGTAGAATTAAATAGACAGGTGATAATGCCAGGCCCTACCTGCTGCTAGGTAGAATTAACTAGACAGGTGATAATGCCAGCCCCTACCTGCTGCTAGGTAGAATTAACTAGACAGGTGATAATGCCAGGCCCTACCTGCTGCTAGGTAGAATTAACTAGACAGGTGATAATGCCAGGCCCTACCTGCTGCTAGGTAGAATTAACTAGACAGGTGATAATGCCAGGCCCTACCTGCTGCTAGGTAGAATTAACTAGACAGGTGATAATGCCAGGCCCTACCTGCTGCTAGGTAGAATTAACTAGACAGGTGATAATGCCAGGCCCTACCTGCTGCTAGGTAGAATTAACTAGACAGGTGATAATGCCAGGCCCTACCTGCTGCTAGGTAGAATTAACTAGACAGGTGATAATGCCAGCCCCTACCTGCGGGACCACTTTGCGGAGGGCCGTCCGAAGGGTCTCTTCCAGAGCACCCCATGCAGCTGCACCTTAGTGCTAATGTCCAGCACTTCAGAGTCTGTCTGCTCCATGGAGGTCCAGGGGGAGAATAGAGAGGGTTTGGACGACGACGAGAACATCACTACAGCTAACCCTCCCACTGGGGGGCAAAATATCAATGGAACACACACTGACAGACACGTACACACACACTGACAGACACGTACACACACAGTTGTGGACACGACACACACTCACAGACAAAGTAACAAACATATCCCGATACCAAACTCAGTGGGGTGGAATGATGAAGCTGCCAATACAGCATCAGCTGGAGGCAGACTACTGGACAGAGAGGGGAGGGATGGAGAGGACAAAGAGAGACGGGTGAGGGAGGGCAGGAGAGAGAGAGAGAGAGAGGTGGGGGAGGGCAGGAGAGAGAGAATGAGAGAGACAGAGGCTTTAGAAATTAGTTTTAGTAAATCTGTTCGTAGGTCAATACATCCCTGTCATCCTCTCTCTCTGCGCCAGACAGGCAGGCCAGTTAAATCTGCTATTCAGATTACTGTAGCAGCTTCCTGTAGAGCCAAGCATGGGAGACATGCGTTCCAAATGGCATCCTATTCCCTAGTGCACTACTTTTGACCAGGGCCCGTAGGAGTGAGCTGATGCTCGACAAGAACACTCATGCTACTTTCTAGCAAAGAGCATGCTACATAGTCAAATGGAGAGCACAGTATATTATGTAGATTTACTGTGGTGTTGCAGATCTATACATCTGATGGTTACAGCCAGGGTTATAGAGAAGCAGTTAAAACGAAGAACACTCTTTGGGTTCTATTGGATAAATACCTCTCAAACCAGGTGATGGCAGGTGATGATAGATAGGTAGGTACTGGCCAGGACAGGTGGCCAAACAGCCGGAGTCAAGACACATTGCACAAATTCATTTTTTATTTATTTAAATAATCATAGAAACACAGTTTTGCAACAGCTTTTCACAATGAACAGATGGAGAAAAAAAAAGGCAGACTCCTAATGGAATGAGCACATGAAAACCCCCAAAGTATGACCTCTAGTGCTAACCCCTGACCCCACTCAACAACACACACGTCTCTTGGCTAGATCCAGAAGGGGAGGAATTCACATCCCCCGACTAAATCCCAGCCGCTTCACTCGATCCCTTAACTAGATCCCTCGACTAGATCCACTTTTCACTAAGAACCAGTGAATAGACTACCACCTCTACACACCCACTTGACCATCTGGTCAATATAATGGTTAAATAATCTGTGTAGTTAGACATGGACTCCAGACCTTACAGCATTACCATGATCGTAGCTCAGATAATGACAGAAGTTAAATTAAAGCAATCAGAGAAAAAACTAAAGCCATTATGTCAGAACTGCTGCTTTGTTTAGTCCAAATGCAAATAGCTACGTCCCTCTTCACAGACACAGACAGATGAGCACTACGTGGACCAGACACAGACAGATGAGCACTACGTGGACCAGACACAGACAGATGAGCACTACGTGGACCAGACACAGACAGATGAGCACTACGTGGACCGGACACAGACAGATGAGCACTACGTGGACCGGACACAGCTGTCTGTCTGTCTGTCTGCACATCGGCCTGTGTCTGTCTGTCGGCCTACACTCCATATTGCTGGTCCCTTGGACACCTAACGAGTAACTATCGGTCTGACTACTCACTGAAAAATGCTAAAATGACCCTACAATCACCCAGTCCACCATGAAGACCAGTAGTTACCCTACAATCACCCAGTCCACCATGAAGACCAGTAGTTACCCTACAATCACCCAGTCCACCATGAAGACCAGTAGTTACCCTACAATCACCCAGTCCACCATGAAGACCAGTAGTTACCCTACAATCACCCAGTCCACCATGAAGACCAGTAGTTACCCTACAATCACCCAGTCCACCATGAAGACCAGTAGTTACCCTACAATCACCCAGTCCACCATGAAGACCAGTAGTTACCCTACAATCACCCAGTCCACCATGAAGACCAGTAGTTACCCTACAATCACCCAGTCAACCATCAAAGACCAGTAGTTACCCTACAATCACCCAGTCCACCATGAAGACCAGTAGTTACCCTACAATCACCCAGTCCACCATGAAGACCAGTAGTTACCCTACAATCACCCAGTCCACCATCAAAGACCAGTAGTTACCCTACAATCACCCAGTCCACCATCAAAGACCAGTAGTTACCCTACAATCACCCAGTCCACCATGAAGACCAGTAGTTACCCTACAATCACCCAGTCCACCATGAAGACCAGTAGTTACCCTACAATCACCCAGTCAACCATCAAAGACCAGTAGTTACCCTACAATCACCCAGTCCACCATGAAGACCAGTAGTTACCCTACAATCACCCAGTCCACCATCAAAGACCAGTAGTTACCCTACAATCACCCAGTCCACCATCAAAGACCAGTAGTTACCCTACAATCACCCAGTCAACCATCAAAGACCAGTAGTTACCCTACAATCACCCAGTCCACCATCAAAGACCAGTAGTTACCCTACAATCACCCAGTCCACCATCAAAGACCAGTAGTTACCCTACAATCACCCAGTCCACCATCAAAGACCAGTAGTTACCCTACAATCACCCAGTCCACCATCAAAGACCAGTAGTTACCCTACAATCACCCAGTCCACCATCAAAGACCAGTAGTTACCCTACAATCACCCAGTCCACCATGAAGACCAGTAGTTACCCTACAATCACCCAGTCCACCATGAAGACCAGTAGTTACCCTACAATCACCCAGTCCACCATCAAAGACCAGTAGTTACCCTACAATCACCCAGTCCACCATGAAGACCAGTAGTTACCCTACAATCACCCAGTCCACCATCAAAGACCAGTAGTTACCCTACAATCACCCAGTCCACCATGAAGACCAGTAGTTACCCTACAATCACCCAGTCCACCATGAAGACCAGTAGTTACCCTACAATCACCCAGTCAACCATGAAGACCAGTAGTTACCCTACAATCACCCAGTCCACCATGAAGACCAGTAGTTACCCTACAATCACCCAGTCAACCATGAAGACCAGTAGTTACCCTACAATCACCCAGTCCACCATCAAAGACCAGTAGTTACCCTACAATCACCCAGTCAACCATCAAAGACCAGTAGTTACCCTACAATCACCCAGTCCACCATGAAGACCAGTAGTTACCCTACAATCACCCAGTCTACCATCAAAGACCAGTAGTTACCCTACAATCACCCAGTCCACCATGAAGACCAGTAGTTACCCTACAATCACCCAGTCCACCATCAAAGACCAGTAGTTACCCTACAATCACCCAGTCCACCATCAAAGACCAGTAGTTACCCTACAATCACCCAGTCCACCATCAAAGACCAGTAGTTACCCTACAATCACCCAGTCCACCATGAAGACCAGTAGTTACCCTACAATCACCCAGTCTACCATCAAAGACCAGTAGTTACCCTACAATCACCCAGTCCACCATCAAAGACCAGTAGTTACCCTACAATCACCCAGTCCACCATCAAAGACCAGTAGTTACCCTACAATCACCCAGTCCACCATGAAGACCAGTAGTTACCCTACAATCACCCAGTCTACCATCAAAGACCAGTAGTTACCCTACAATCACCCAGTCCACCATCAAAGACCAGTAGTTACCCTACAATCACCCAGTCCACCATGAAGACCAGTAGTTACCCTACAATCACCCAGTCCACCATCAAAGACCAGTAGTTACCCTACAATCACCCAGTCCACCATGAAGACCAGTAGTTACCCTACAATCACCCAGTCCACCATGAAGACCAGTAGTTACCCTACAATCACCCAGTCCACCATGAAGACCAGTAGTTACCCTACAATCACCCAGTCCACCATCAAAGACCAGTAGTTACCCTACAATCACCCAGTCCACCATCAAAGACCAGTAGTTACCCTACAATCACCCAGTCCACCATGAAGACCAGTAGTTACCCTACAATCACACAGTCAACCATGAAGACCAGTAGTTACCCTACAATCACCCAGTCCACCATGAAGACCAGTAGTTACCCTACAATCACCCAGTCCACCATGAAGACCAGTAGTTACCCTACAATCACCCAGTCCACCATCAAAGACCAGTAGTTACCCTACAATCACCCAGTCAACCATGAAGACCAGTAGTTACCCTACAATCACCCAGTCCACCATGAAGACCAGTAGTTACCCTACAATCACCCAGTCCACCATCAAAGACCAGTAGTTACCCTACAATCACCCAGTCCACCATGAAGACCAGTAGTTACCCTACAATCACCCAGTCCACCATGAAGACCAGTAGTTACCCTACAATCACCCAGTCAACCATGAAGACCACTAGTTACCCTACAATCACCCAGTCCACCATGAAGACCAGTAGTTACCCTACAATCACCCAGTCCACCATCAAAGACCAGTAGTTACCCTACAATCACCCAGTCCACCATGAAGACCAGTAGTTACCCTACAATCACCCAGTCCACCATGAAGACCAGTAGTTACCCTACAATCACCCAGTCCACCATGAAGACCAGTAGTTACCCTACAATCACCCAGTCCACCATGAAGACCAGTAGTTACCCTACAATCACCCAGTCCACCATGAAGACCAGTAGTTACCCTACAATCACCCAGTCCACCATGAAGACCAGTAGTTACCCTACAATCACCCAGTCCACCATGAAGACCAGTAGTTACCCTACAATCACCCAGTCCACCATCAAAGACCAGTAGTTACCCTACAATCACCCAGTCAACCATCAAAGACCAGTAGTTACCCTACAATCACCCAGTCCACCATGAAGACCAGTAGTTACCCTACAATCACCCAGTCAACCATCAAAGACCAGTAGTTACCCTACAATCACCCAGTCCACCATGAAGACCAGTAGTTACCCTACAATCACCCAGTCCACCATGAAGACCAGTAGTTACCCTACAATCACCCAGTCCACCATGAAGACCAGTAGTTACCCTACAATCACCCAGTCCACCATCAAAGACCAGTAGTTACCCTACAATCACCCAGTCCACCATGAAGACCAGTAGTTACCCTACAATCACCCAGTCCACCATGAAGACCAGTAGTTACCCTACAATCACCCAGTCCACCATGAAGACCAGTAGTTACCCTACAATCACCCAGTCCACCATGAAGACCAGTAGTTACCCTACAATCACCCAGTCCACCATCAAAGACCAGTAGTTACCCTACAATCACCCAGTCCACCATCAAAGACCAGTAGTTACCCTACAATCACCCAGTCCACCATGAAGACCAGTAGTTACCCTACAATCACCCAGTCCACCATGAAGACCAGTAGTTACCCTACAATCACCCAGTCCACCATCAAAGACCAGTAGTTACCCTACAATCACCCAGTCCACCATCAAAGACCAGTAGTTACCCTACAATCACCCAGTCAACCATCAAAGACCAGTAGTTACCCTACAATCACCCAGTCCACCATGAAGACCAGTAGTTACCCTACAATCACCCAGTCCACCATGAAGACCAGTAGTTACCCTACAATCACCCAGTCAACCATCAAAGACCAGTAGTTACCCTACAATCACCCAGTCAACCATCAAAGACCAGTAGTTACCCTACAATCACCCAGTCCACCATGAAGACCAGTAGTTACCCTACAATCACCCAGTCCACCATGAAGACCAGTAGTTACCCTACAATCACCCAGTCCACCATCAAAGACCAGTAGTTACCCTACAATCACCCAGTCCACCATGAAGACCAGTAGTTACCCTACAATCACCCAGTCCACCATGAAGACCAGTAGTTACCCTACAATCACCCAGTCCACCATGAAGACCAGTAGTTACCCTACAATCACCCAGTCCACCATAAAGACCAGTAGTTACTCTACAATCACCCAGTCCACCATCAAAGACCAGTAGTTACCCTACAATCACCCAGTCCACCATGAAGACCAGTAGTTACCCTACAATCACCCAGTCCACCATGAAGACCAGTAGTTACCCTACAATCACCCAGTCCACCATGAAGACCAGTAGTTACCCTACAATCACCCAGTCCACCATGAAGACCAGTAGTTACCCTACAATCACCCAGTCCACCATGAAGACCAGTAGTTACCCTACAATCACCCAGTCCACCATCAAAGACCAGTAGTTACCCTACAATCACCCAGTCCACCATCAAAGACCAGTAGTTACCCTACAATCACCCAGTCCACCATGAAGACCAGTAGTTACCCTACAATCACCCAGTCCACCATCAAAGACCAGTAGTTACCCTACAATCACCCAGTCCACCATGAAGACCAGTAGTTACCCTACAATCACCCAGTCCACCATGAAGACCAGTAGTTACCCTACAATCACCCAGTCCACCATGAAGACCAGTAGTTACCCTACAATCACCCAGTCCACCATGAAGACCAGTAGTTACCCTACAATCACCCAGTCCACCATGAAGACCAGTAGTTACCCTACAATCACCCAGTCCACCATGAAGACCAGTAGTTACCCTACAATCACCCAGTCAACCATCAAAGACCAGTAGTTACCCTACAATCACCCAGTCAACCATCAAAGACCAGTAGTTACCCTACAATCACACAGTCAACCATCAAAGACCAGTAGTTACCCTACAATCACCCAGTCCACCATGAAGACCAGTAGTTACCCTACAATCACCCAGTCCACCATCAAAGACCAGTAGTTACCCTACAATCACCCAGTCCACCATCAAAGACCAGTAGTTACCCTACAATCACCCAGTCCACCATGAAGACCAGTAGTTACCCTACAATCACCCAGTCCACCATGAAGACCAGTAGTTACCCTACAATCACCCAGTCCACCATGAAGACCAGTAGTTACCCTACAATCACCCAGTCCACCATCAAAGACCAGTAGTTACCCTACAATCACCCAGTCAACCATGAAGACCAGTAGTTACCCTACAATCACCCAGTCCACCATGAAGACCAGTAGATACCCTACAATCACCCAGTCCACCATGAAGACCAGTAGTTACCCTACAATCACCCAGTCCACCATCAAAGACCAGTAGTTACCCTACAATCACCCAGTCCACCATGAAGACCAGTAGTTACCCTACAATCACCCAGTCCACCATCAAAGACCAGTAGTTACCCTACAATCACCCAGTCCACCATGAAGACCAGTAGTTACCCTACAATCACCCAGTCCACCATGAAGACCAGTAGTTACCCTACAATCACCCAGTCCACCATGAAGACCAGTAGTTACCCTACAATCACCCAGTCCACCATCAAAGACCAGTAGTTACCCTACAATCACCCAGTCAACCATGAAGACCAGTAGTTACCCTACAATCACCCAGTCCACCATGAAGACCAGTAGTTACCCTACAATCACCCAGTCCACCATGAAGACCAGTAGTTACCCTACAATCACCCAGTCCACCATCAAAGACCAGTAGTTACCCTACAATCACCCAGTCCACCATCAAAGACCAGTAGTTACCCTACAATCACCCAGTCAACCATCAAAGACCAGTAGTTACCCTACAATCACCCAGTCCACCATGAAGACCAGTAGTTACCCTACAATCACCCAGTCCACCATCAAAGACCAGTAGTTACCCTACAATCACCCAGTCCACCATGAAGACCAGTAGTTACCCTACAATCACCCAGTCCACCATGAAGACCAGTAGTTACCCTACAATCACCCAGTCCACCATGAAGACCAGTAGTTACCCTACAATCACCCAGTCCACCATCAAAGACCAGTAGTTACCCTACAATCACCCAGTCCACCATCAAAGACCAGTAGTTACCCTACAATCACCCAGTCCACCATGAAGACCAGTAGTTACCCTACAATCACACAGTCAACCATCAAAGACCAGTAGTTACCCTACAATCACCCAGTCCACCATGAAGACCAGTAGTTACCCTACAATCACCCAGTCAACCATCAAAGACCAGTAGTTACCCTACAATCACCCAGTCCACCATCAAAGACCAGTAGTTACCCTACAATCACCCAGTCCACCATGAAGACCAGTAGTTACCCTACAATCACCCAGTCCACCATGAAGACCAGTAGTTACCCTACAATCACCCAGTCCACCATCAAAGACCAGTAGTTACCCTACAATCACCCAGTCAACCATCAAAGACCAGTAGTTACCCTACAATCACCCAGTCCACCATGAAGACCAGTAGTTACCCTACAATCACCCAGTCCACCATCAAAGACCAGTAGTTACCCTACAATCACCCAGTCCACCATGAAGACCAGTAGTTACCCTACAATCACCCAGTCAACCATCAAAGACCAGTAGTTACCCTACAATCACCCAGTCCACCATCAAAGACCAGTAGTTACCCTACAATCACCCAGTCCACCATGAAGACCAGTAGTTACCCTACAATCACCCAGTCCACCATGAAGACCAGTAGTTACCCTACAATCACCCAGTCCACCATCAAAGACCAGTAGTTACCCTACAATCACCCAGTCAACCATCAAAGACCAGTAGTTACCCTACAATCACCTAGGAAAACAGGTCTGGAGAGAACAACCACATTTTGAAAACTAAACATGAAAGAAAGAGGGGTAATTCAATAAGGGCTGATATGGGTTTAGATCTTCTGGTGTATCATTTAGAGACTGGTCCTGATGACAGGGCTTCCATTCTGGTGTATCATTTAGAGGCTGGTCCTGATGACAGGGCTTCCATTCTGGTGTATCATTTAGAAGCTGGTCCTGATGACAGGGCTTCCATTCTGGTGTATCATTTAGAGACTGGTCCTGATGACAGGGCTTCCATTCTGGTGTATCATTTAGAGGCTGGTCCTGATGACAGGGCTTCCATTCTGGTGTATCATTTAGAGACTGGTCCTGATGACAGGGCTTCCATTCTGGTGTATCATTTAGAGGCTGGTCCTGATGACAGGGCTTCCATTCTGGTGTATCATTTAGAGACTGGTCCTGATGACAGGGCTTCCATTCTGGTGTATCATTTAGAGGCTGGTCCTGATGACAGGGCTTCCATTCTGGTGTATCATTTAGAGACTGGTCCTGATGACAGGGCTTCCATTCTGGTGTATCATTTAGAGACTGGTCCTGATGACAGGGCTTCCATTCTGGTGTATCATTTAGAGGCTGGTCCTGATGACAGGGCTTCCATTCTGGTGTATCATTTAGAGACTGGTCCTGATGACAGGGCTTCCATTCTGGTGTATCATTTAGAGACTGGTCCTGATGACAGGGCTTCCATTCTGGTGTATCATTTAGAGGCTGGTCCTGATGACAGGGCTTCCATTCTGGTGTATCATTTAGAGGCTGGTCCTGATGACAGGGCTTCCATTCTGGTGTATCATTTAGAGACTGGTCCTGATGACAGGGCTTCCATTCTGGTGTATCATTTAGAGACTGGTCCTGATGACAGGGCTTCCATTCTGGTGTATCATTTAGAGGCTGGTCCTGATGACAGGGCTTCCATTCTGGTGTATCATTTAGAGACTGGTCCTGATGACAGGGCTTCCATTCTGGTGTATCATTTAGAGACTGGTCCTGATGACAGGGCTTCCATTCTGGTGTATCATTTAGAGACTGGTCCTGATGACAGGGCTTCCATTCTGGTGTATCATTTAGAGACTGGTCCTGATGACAAGGCTTCCATTCTGGTGTATCATTTAGAGGCTGGTCCTGATGACAGGGCTTCCATTCTGGTGTATCATTTAGAGGCTGGTCCTGATGACAGGGCTTCCATTCTGGTGTATCATTTAGAGGCTGGTCCTGATGACAGGGCTTCCATTCTGGTGTATCATTTAGAGGCTGGTCCTGATGACAGGGCTTCCATTCTGGTGTATCATTTAGAGGCTGGTCCTGATGACAGGGCTTCCATTCTGGTGTATCATTTAGAGACTGGTCCTGATGACAGGGCTTCCATTCTGGTGTATCATTTAGAGACTGGTCCTGATGACATGGCTTCCATTCTGGTGTATCATTTAGAGGCTGGTCCTGATGACAGGGCTTCCATTCTGGTGTATCATTTAGAGACTTGTCCTGATGACAGGGCTTCCATTCTGGTGTATCATTTACAGACTGGTCCTGATGACAGGGCTTCCATTCTGGTGTATCATTTAGAGACTGGTCCTGATGACAGGGCTTCCATTCTGGTGTATCATTTAGAGACTGGTCCTGATGACAGGGCTTCCATTCTGGTGTATCATTTAATATCATTCTGGTGTATCATTTAGAGACTGGTCCTGATGACAGGGCTTCCATTCTGGTGTATCATTTAGAGGCTGGTCCTGATGACAGGGCTTCCATTCTGGTGTATCATTTAGAGGCTGGTCCTGATGACAGGGCTTCCATTCTGGTGTATCATTTAGAGGCTGGTCCTGATGACAGGGCTTCCATTCTGGTGTATCATTTAGAGGCTGGTCCTGATGACAGGGCTTCCATTCTGGTGTATCATTTAGAGGCTGGTCCTGATGACAGGGCTTCCATTCTGGTGTATCATTTAGAGGCTGGTCCTGATGACAGGGCTTCCATTCTGGTGTATCATTTAGAGGCTGGTCCTGATGACAGGGCTTCCATTCTGGTGTATCATTTAGAGGCTGGTCCTGATGACAGGGCTTCCATTCTGGTGTATCATTTAGAGGCTGGTCCTGATGACAGGGCTTCCATTCTGGTGTATCATTTAGAAGCTGGTCCTGATGACAGGGCTTCCATTCTGGTGTATCATTTAGAGACTGGTCCTGATGACAGGGCTTCCATTCTGGTGTATCATTTAGAGGCTGGTCCTGATGACAGGGCTTCCATTCTGGTGTATCATTTAGAGGCTGGTCCTGATGACAGGGCTTCCATTCTGGTGTATCATTTAGAGACTGGTCCTGATGACAGGGCTTCCATTCTGGTGTATCATTTAGAGGCTGGTCCTGATGACAGGGCTTCCATTATGAGGCTGAAGCAAGACAGTCATCTTCTAAGCAGTTTACCCAAAAAGATGGCAGGGAGGCCTTTTATTATCGTTTGAACTGCAGACTGCCCCTTTAAGCCTCGGTTAACAGCTTCGGTTAACAGCTTCGGTTAACAGCTTCGGTTAACAGGTTAGCTAGAGTCTTGGGAAAGCAGTCTTATAGACAACGTCTCTCAGGATGTCCAATGTCCCATAACAGTAGAGCAGATCAATAAAAAGACTGTAGCTCTAAAGGCATAGAAATGTAACTAGTCACATGTCAACTTGTAAATAGTTACTGATTCCATCTCCCAGTAAGAACACCGTGTCAGAGTGTAATCTCAACATGGGACATAAACATTGCTCTAAAAACCAGTGAGGGTGAAATATCACTGATTTAAAACTTTTACTGCAAGATGTCACAAATGTCTCTACATTTCTCACAGCCCAGTACTCAAAAAAGTAAATCTCTCTACATTTCTCAATTTTTAAAAAATGTAACTAGGCAAGTTAGTTAAAAACAAATTCATATTTACAATGACAGCCTACCCCGACCAAATGCTGGACTCCCAATCACGGCTGGATGTGATACAGCCTGGATTCGAACCAGGTACTGAAATGCAGTGCCTTAGACCGCTGCACCACTCGGGAGCATACAACCATGATCAACTCCCCTGCTATCTGTAAAGCCTATTTAGACAGAACCCCAAAATATTAAAATAAATGTCTGCTTAAAAGAAACAGAAAACAAATGGTAGGAGTAGTCTTATCAGCAGCAGACTTCCTTCTGTGGGAAGTTCTTTTTACTATGGTTATGATGTCATCATCATCCCTTTGTGTTGTCCTGTGTGGTTCCGATTCCACCGCAGGTCCATCAACAGAACAGGTAAATAAGTCATTTGTGTGATAGAGGTGTCTGAGGCTGCTTCACTCTAAACCCCCTCTTCCTGCCTTCATCCCTCCTGTCCCGTCCTCCTCTGGGTCTCCTGTGTGTCTGCTAGCGGTGTGTGGGTCTAGTGCTGGTGTCCAACAGATAGCACCAGTGGTATCAGACAGCCCAGAACCAGGGCCCCAACCTCCACCATGCTCAGTCCTTTCGCTGCTTCCTTCCCCGGTGCGGGGGCGTGGCTGTGTCCAGTCCCGCCCACCTCAGGCAGAACGTGTACGGTGGCGACATACAGGAAGGTCCCAGCCGAGAACAGCATGGCCACGCCTGTGGCGTTCACGTCTGACAGCACCTCTTTACTGCTCTGGAAGGGTAGAGGAACAAAAAATGGGGGGTTGTTAGAATAGGGGGAGGGGGTTAGTGGGGAGGAAGGGTAGTGGGGAGGAAGGGTAGTGGGGAGGAGAGTAGTGGGGAGGAGAGTAGTGGGGAGGAGAGTAGTGAGGAGGAGAGTAGTGAGGAGGAGAGTAGTGGGGAGGAGAGTAGTGGGGAGGAGAGTAGTGAGGAGGAGAGTAGTGAGGAGGAGAGTAGTGGGGAGGAAGGGTAGTGGGGAGGAGAGTAGTGAGGAGGAGAGTAGTGAGTAGTGGGGAGGAGAGTAGTGGGGAGGAGAGTAGTGAGTAGTGGGGAGGAGAGTAGTGAGTAGTGAGGAGGAGAGTAGTGAGTAGTGGGGAGGAGAGTAGTGAGTAGTGGGGAGGAGAGTAGTGAGTAGTGAGGAGGAGAGTAGTGAGTAGTGGGGAGGAGAGTAGTGAGGAGGAGAGTAGTGAGGAGGAGAGTAGTGAGTAGTGGGGAGGAGAGTAGTGAGTAGTGGGGAGGAGAGTAGTGAGTAGTGAGGAGGAGAGTAGTGAGGAGGAAGGGTAGTGAGTAGTGAGGAAGAGAGTAGTGAGGAGTGAGGAGGAGAGTAGTGAGTAGTGGGGAGGAGAGTAGTGAGTAGTGGGGAGGAGAGTAGTGAGTAGTGGGGAGGAGAGTAGTGAGTAGTGAGGAGGAGAGTAGTGAGGAGGAGAGTAGTGGGGAGGAGAGTAGTGAGGAGGAGAGTAGTGAGTAGTGAGGAGGAGAGTAGTGAGTAGTGGGGAGGAGAGTAGTGAGTAGTGGGGAGGAGAGTAGTGAGGAGGAGAGTAGTGAGTAGTGGGGAGGAGAGTAGTGAGTAGTGAGGAGGAGAGTAGTGAGTAGTGAGGAGGAGAGTAGTGAGTAGTGGGGAGGAGAGTAGTGAGGAGGAGAGTAGTGAGTAGTGGGGAGGAGAGTAGTGAGTAGTGAGGAGGAGAGTAGTGAGTAGTGAGGAGGAGAGTAGTGAGTAGTGAGGAGGAGAGTAGTGAGTAGTGGGGAGGAGAGTAGTGAGGAGGAGAGTAGTGAGTAGTGAGGAGGAGAGTAGTGAGTAGTGAGGAGGAGAGTAGTGAGTAGTGAGGAGGAGAGTAGTGAGTAGTGGGGAGGAGAGTAGTGAGTAGTGAGGAGGAGAGTAGTGAGTAGTGGGGAGGAGAGTAGTGAGGAGGAGAGTAGTGAGTAGTGGGGAGGAGAGTAGTGAGTAGTGAGGAGGAGAGTAGTGAGTAGTGGGGAGGAGAGTAGTGAGTAGTGGGGAGGAGAGTAGTGAGTAGTGAGGAGGAGAGTAGTGAGTAGTGGGGAGGAGAGTAGTGAGTAGTGGGGAGGAGAGTAGTGAGTAGTGAGGAGGAGAGTAGTGAGTAGTGGGGAGGAGAGTAGTGAGTAGTGAGGAGGAGAGTAGTGAGGAGGAGAGTAGTGAGTAGTGGGGAGGAGAGTAGTGAGTAGTGGGGAGGAGAGTAGTGAGTAGTGGGGAGGAGAGTAGTGAGTAGTGAGGAGGAGAGTAGTGAGGAGGAGAGTAGTGGGGAGGAGAGTAGTGGGGAGGAGAGTAGTGAGTAGTGAGGAGGAGAGTAGTGAGTAGTGAGGAGGAGAGTAGTGAGTAGTGGGGAGGAGAGTAGTGAGTAGTGGGGAGGAGAGTAGTGAGTAGTGAGGAGGAGAGTAGTGAGTAGTGGGGAGGAGAGTAGTGAGTAGTGAGGAGGAGAGTAGTGAGTAGTGGGGAGGAGAGTAGTGAGGAGGAGAGTAGTGAGTAGTGGGGAGGAGAGTAGTGAGTAGTGAGGAGGAGAGTAGTGAGTAGTGAGGAGGAGAGTAGTGAGTAGTGAGGAGGAGAGTAGTGAGTAGTGGGGAGGAGAGTAGTGAGTAGTGAGGAGGAGAGTAGTGAGTAGTGGGGAGGAGAGTAGTGAGTAGTGGGGAGGAGAGTAGTGAGTAGTGGGGAGGAGAGTAGTGAGTAGTGAGGAGGAGAGTAGTGAGTAGTGGGGAGGAGAGTAGTGAGTAGTGAGGAGGAGAGTAGTGAGTAGTGGGGAGGAGAGTAGTGGGTAGTGGGGAGGTCATAGACCACCAACTGACCTGGCTGAGTCCTACGAAGGTAACCATGGCGAGGACAGGTGCTGCCAGGGCGAAGACCAGCAGGTGTTTACGGATCCGGTTCCTCTCCAGACCAGCATGCATCAGGAAAGAGACCAGGCCAAAGGCTGCTGGGGCCTGGAGGGACAGAGAGAGACAGGGTTTAAAACACACAGGGTTTAATTACGAGAGGAATTAAATAACAAACACAGCTACAAATATCACCTGCTCAGACTGACCAGGTGGAAGATATGATCCCTTATTGATGTCACCTGTTAAATCCACTTCAAATCAGTGTAGATGAAGGGGAGGAGACAGGTTCAAGAAGGATGTTAAGCCTTGAGACAATTGGGACATGGATTGTCCACTGGGGGGAGGGAAATGTCCATAGAGGTGGCTTTACAGCAGCCTGATGGTCTGGGGGTAGAAGCTACTGGCCAGTCTGACAGTTTTTGCCAGGATGCTCCTATACTGCCCGCGTCTGAGTGATGGAAATGGGGAGAACAGGCCATGGCTCGGGTGGCTGGGGTCCCTGATGGTGTAGGTGTCCTGGAGGGCAGGCAGTGTGCACCCAATGGTGTGTTGGGCTGAGTGTTTCACCCTCTGTAACGCCTTGGGGTCAGTGGTGGTGGAGTTGCCATAACAGGCTGTGATGCAGCCAGACAGCACCTGTAGAACACAGAGGGCCCT